>JAHBCN010012865.1:0-25648 GCA_019359885.1 Listronotus oregonensis
TACTACCCGGTTCAGAAATTAAAGTCGCTCAGAAAAAAAAAAAAAATGACCATTCAACAGTATATTATAATTTTTACATTTATCAAACACTTTAAATCTAAAAAAATAATCTTGTAATATTTATTTAAAGGGCTATAGCTCCCAAACTCGCCTATTAAACCTACTTTTTTAAATACTTTTATAAGACGATAAAAACATAAAACAGACGAAGTTATGAATATTTACAAGGCACCAGTTTATATTTAAAAAAAAATCAAAATAACATATTTTTGCATTCATTGTTTTTCCTTGAACCCATGTACGTGGTCTTATCTTTCCAGTTACTATAAAATGATCCCTTGCTAAAGATCCACGTCGGTTAGTTCTTTTTTTGATATACTCCCTTAAAAAATTGATTCTTTGATAATTTCTAATATTTGATTTTTTAAAGCCTATAATTTTGATCCATTTTCTTAAGAGGTCAATAAAAACTCAAAGTATTAAATTTCTTTCCTGAACTTTTGTCGTATTATTGCCAATGTTACGTATTCCTTTATGGTGTACATGGAATAAATTGGGTTCAATTAAATTTTTAAATATGTAATATATGTAATTTTGGTTTTTGCGTTCTTTTGCTTGGAAGACATACTGGAAGCGTAATTCTGGTCTGATTTTATCCCATTCTTTATATTTGCGATCGTTGTGGGCTCAATTTTGTTGCATCTGCGGCTCGCTTTATTACATTCTCAATTTGAAGTGCGATTCCGTTTCGGACCTGTTTCTTTTTCAAATTGAAAAAGCCAAAATATTTAAAATTATTAGCTGTGATTGTTCATTATATTTATTATATCTTTTTCTCGAAATTATTTAAAACTTTTCGAAATATCTTTCAACAACTAGTTGACACACCAAGGTTTTTGATTGACAGTGACGGATACTTCACATAACCAAAAATATTTAAAAGAAAAAACATGAAACACCAATAATTGTTTTCAAAAGTTTCTTGTCACCGCTTTTTGGCAAATACTAAACAAAAATGACGTCATTACAAATGGGTATAATTCCGACTTTACAATATGTAGGATTTAATGCTGAATCCTTTTCAGCAAAAAGTTGTTATAAAAAATAACCTCGCAGACATTACTTTTATTGGGATACTCTGTATAAAACAAAATAGTTTCAGGACATGTACGTTTGAAACCCTACAACTTTTATAAAATATTTTTCTGCATATCTCGATGAGCAACAGCACTTTTGGATTTATTGAAAAGTCCTCTGTGGGTACACACAAAAAGAAATTCTAAATAATTGAAGCGCTTTGGTCCTGGTCCCGGGGTATAAAAACTGAGCCTGCTCAGTACTATTGACCTGAACTAGCAGATCGCCTGAAACAGAAAAAAAGAAACTCCAAAAATAAGAATTAGTGTAAAAACTTAACTGAAAATTAATTAATTTAAATTAGAGTTGGTAAATTTTAATAAAAATCATAGATATTCTGAAATATTTTTTTTGAAATTTTTGACGTAATGTCATATATGACATTTATTTGTTAGAAACAGGTATATTTATTATTTTAATGTCCGACTGGTATATTATTTGACAAATAATAATATTATGTCGTCAGTTAAATACGAAAATTCCCCTGGGGGTTATAAAAAAATAACTCCCTGGGCCCTAAATTACCAATAAATAAACAATAAATTATCTTCATTTAAGAATTTATTACGAAAATACAAACATACTTACACAATATCTTATCATAATAAAAATTTTTTAAAGAAAAACGTAAAATTTTTTCAAACTGCCCGGAAAATTCCACTTTTCATACCCACCGCAGTTGCTGTGTTACTTGAATTTTTTTCCCAACTACAAGGGAAGCTTAGCCAATTTGGTGCTTTCACTACATCCACGTACCATCGTGCTACCGAAGAACTTTTCCCAGCCTCCTAACCTCATTAAGCTCTGGGAACACCCCCCGCATCAGAATGAATTGTTGTCGCTGTACGTCTTAAACAATGACCTGTGTACGCCTTACATCAGGTAAACCCAAATATGTAGCAATATTAAATGGTATATTTCCAAATGTATTTTTACCTATAGGCTGCACAGTACATCGTTTATCACGATGAAAAAAAAAACTATCAATAGGTGCATTTTTAGGCCCAAAGACACATAGCCCCGAATTAACTTTGTTGCGCACATTTCACTGTCATTAACCAAAAGCTCCTTGCTTGCCCATTTTTATTTTTTGGGAATGTCAATAAATATATGCTGACCCATATCACGCACATCGGAAAACTTCATTTTCACAAGCTCGCCTTCAAAAGCTCCGAATACCCTACCACTAATGCAACATCTGCCAAATATTTTCGTGGCCTTCTTTCAAAACAGTTATAACTTTTGAGTCGAACCTTCGACTTTTAGGATGATAATTTCTCCCAATTTGCTTTAGGAACTGTTGCAAAATTAACTTTTCATTACTTTTTATCTTTTATAACTATTAATTCATAACATTGCTTTGTCAAAGGGAATTTGGAAAATATGACTCCCCACAAATCTTGAAAATAGGGCCCTCAAAACGGTTTCGTCCCACGGTTCACGCAGTGTTCCGTCAGCCAGGCCTCAAAATGGAAATATTCTTTCTCGTAAATCCCCTAGTTTTTTTTGGGACAACGCATGTTCAGCTTTGCGCTTTCACTAAAATATCTTGGGGAGATGGGTATTTTTTTCACTACCTCGACATTTTTTGCCTCAATCGCAAAATTATTTTTTTTGTGCTGTCTTTTGCCAAGTAAATTATCAACCATGGTTCCACAATTTCGTTTCCAATTTTTTTGGAAAAGCTATTCGTTTTGGGTTTTAAAATAATACATTCAAAATTCATTCAAATTTTTCTCTATAAAAAATATTTATCGGACATTAAACGTTAAAGGCACCGGGTATTAAGGATAATAACGCTTTTGGGCAACGATTCCCTCGGGGCCAAAGGGCCCCCGAAAACCCTCGACCTCAAGCGTTTTATCCTTAAATTTTTATACCTTTAAAAACTTTAAAAAATAAAAAAAGGGTGGTACGTTAATTGATTTTAAGTTTTTCCCGAAGTTACTTTATCATTGGAAAGGTAGCCATGTATTTTTAAATTAACTGATATTGATGCTACCATTTTTTTATTTAAAAAATAAAGGCACTTTCTTTTCTTTTTTTGAACAAGTTTCCCTTTTTAAAATGCTAGAAGTTTTCCAGTTTATTATGCGGTTGTTGTCAAATGTTTTGGATTTTGGTATTCTGTTTTTAATGTATGTTCTATGTTCTTTTTTGCGGGTTGGTAATGGTCTGAAAGTTTCACCTATTTAATTTTTAAATTTAAATTTTCAAGTGATCTTATAAAAACATCCTTTTTATTTTCGTTCATATTGTATGGTTATGTTAATTAAGATCTAATAGTGTTTTATGTTTTAAAGATGGTAGGGATGTTACATTTATTACCTATTCGTTAAATTTTGGTTGATTAGCCAGGAATGTATGGTGAAAATAAATTTGTAAAAGGTCTATTTGGATTTTGTCTTAAATTTGGTTGTTCAAATTTAAGAAATCAGTATTTATAAAATAAACAGGATAAAAAATAAATAAATATAATAATATTAAATAAAAAAATAATCATTTTAAATTAAAATATCCTTTAATAGTTCTTTTTCATTTTTAATATATTTTATTCAATAAAGATAATGTGTAGTATTAATTTCAATTAATTTAAATAACACATGTTTACATTTGCTTGATGCTAAAAGTTATTTCAGGAAAACTTAAAATCGATTACAGTCGAGTCAATGAATCGTAAATCAGGCAATTTGTTAAGGATTTTTAAATTAAAATATCCTTTAACAGTTTTTTTTTCATTTTTAAAATAACATATATTTTATTCAATAAAGATAATGGTGTAGTATTAATTTCAATTAATTTAAATAATACATGTTTACATTTGCTCGATGCTAAAGTTATTTCAGGAAAATATAAAATCGATTACAGTCGAGTTAATGAATCGTAAATCAGGCAATCGTTGGGGATATTTTAATATGTCATTTTTTACACTATTTAAAATCAGAAATATTTTCTTTAAAGATATTTATTCAAGCAAATAAAAGGTTTGGCAGTGGTTTCGTTGTCACCCGGTATAAATAATTTTGTGTTTGCTTTAAGAGGTTTTGTTTTAAAATAAAATAAAAAAACAGACATGTAAAAAAATCTTTAAAATCGGAACTGTTTTTTGGACTTCGAAGGAAAAACTTTATTGACTCGATTAATAAAACACGTCACCTATTTTTATTTTTTAAAATAATAAATATACCAGTTACAACAGATTAATATCATATTGACATTACCTTAAAAGTTCCAAAAACTTATCTCTTTCTTCAGTTTAAATTTTTTGCTTTATTATTATCTTAAAAACGCTTGTAGACTTGCTACAGAAACTTAAATAAGTATCTAATTTTTTTGTGGAGGGTTCTTTTTCTGCTTCAGGCTGCTAGTTCAGAGGGGGCAATAGGACTAAGCAGGCTTAGTTTTCTATAGTCGGACCAGGACCGAAACGGCCCATTATTTAGTACCCAATAACGTATTGGACTTCCTTGGACTATTGGGCCACCTGTATGTAAGGGTGGCCCGTTTATCTTTGGACACTACCTTATCTCATAAAATATACAAGATACAGAAAAAAGTTCCATATAAAAGTCTCTTAGTTTAATTTATATTTTAACAATATTTTAGTTTTGTGTATACAGGGTTCTCTATTTTCAGTGGACATGTTTTTTGATTTTAAGTGAAGTTCTAGACAAATTTCATATATAATGTCCTATACTTAAGTTAACTGTTTTTGACATTTTTTTAAATTTTATATAAAATTGGCGTTTGGATCTAAAATAATTATCAATTGTTCGTATACGGGGGGGAGCCTTTATTATTTAATTGACTACTTTTCCCTATTGAAAAGGACTTACTTTAATAGTTTTTTTATAATTTTTTGATGACTGCTAATATAGGGCATTTAAAAATAAGATTTAAAATTAAATAGACAAACTGCCAAATCTTTTTTTTTAATTTTAAAATAATTTTTTAAATTTCTTATTTCAAAATTTTGGGTTTTCGAAATATTGGCAATATAATATTTTTTTATTGCAAAAATGCTATAATCCCATATGGCTCTTAAGTTTTATTAATAGTTTCCATGCAGCGTTTAAAAAACAATTAAGTTAAAAATACACTATTTGTTAAAAAAACTGCTTGTTTAAAATATGGGGCCCCTTATCTTTGAAATACCTTCTCTCAAAAATATATAAAAAAGAAGAAAAATTAAATCTAAAAATTAATTAGGGAATTTTAGTCTTTAATTTATTTCATTTCATTAAACAGTGTTGTCAAACTTTCGTGTAATGTTTTCTAACCCCTTTTGTATTATATTAGATCTAAATAAAATATTTTAAAAACCAATTTAAAAAAAAAGTAACATGATTCTTAAAAAAGATATTAAACTTTAAATTAAATAAAGAAAAGTATAAAAATATTGCCACAAGTGTTTTATATCCCCCCTTTTTTACAGTACAAGTGGTGTAAAGGTTTCTAAATAAATCTGGCATTTATTACATATTCAGTTCCATTTAGGTATTGAACACCCTCTCGAATCCGACGTTCAAGTTTTGTGCGCAGTTGATGGTTTGTATTTGTATCTAGATCTTTAAGTATACCCCATAAAAAAATCTAGGGGGTTCAGTCAGGGCCCCTTGCACCAGGCATAAGTACCATTTTTCAAACCACTCTCTATTTTGTGCATTCAAATAGTTGATAATTTCTTAACTTCTGTGATAGAAGACCATCCTGCCCAAATTAAATTTGCTCGTTCCCTTGCAGGCACTTCTTTTTCCACACGGGGTTAAATATTATTTAAAAAGCTCTAGGTAACGTTGGAATTTAAATTCCGATGAAAAAATGCTGGACCTATAGTTCTGGATTTCCAAATGGGGCACCATACTCTGACGAAGTTCTTCCCGATCTTGTTACTTCAATAATTTTATTATTCTCGCTGCTTCAGTGATGGTATTCTTTCTATTAAAATTTAATTTAAGGTTATAAACATGGCCCTTATTAGCCCAAGTAATATTGGAAAATATATATATATATATATATATATATATATATATATATATATATATATATATATTATAATTATATATTTCATATAATAAACTGGTGTCTTTAATTTAATTAAAATATTTTTAATTTCGAGTCTCTTCAAAACAAAGACGGCTCTTCTTCTCTTTCTTCAATGTTTCATTTATTCTAAATTCTTGGTAAATCCATTGAAGATTCTTTTTCTGGGCGTCCCTTAATGGAAATTTTGTGTATAAATTTCTAGAGCTGGGTCCAAATTTTGGGTTTAAATATACTTTCTAACATGTCAATCTTTTCCCCTGTGTAAATTTATTTATCAAGCAAGTAAACAACTAAAATGAAAAATCAGTAACAAGATGATATATGTCAAAGATATTTTAACTATGAAAAATAGTACATTCTGTAATATTGATTGTTTTTAAAAGCTTCATGCCAACTATTAATAAAATTAAGAGTCATAACAGAACATAGCATTTTGCAATAGAAAAATATTATATTGCCAATATTTAAAAACAATTTTGGAATAAGCAACTTTGAAACCCTTAAAGTATAAATTTAGGGGTTTCCATTAAAAAAATGATTTTGGCAGTTTTCTTAATTTTATTTTTTCCCATTTTTTGAATCGTCTGTATTAAAGTCATCAAAATATTATAAAACCTTAAAAATAATAAAATTTTAAAGGGTATAAATAATAAAGGGATCCTTATACCAAAAGTATTTTTTAGGAAACCCAAGCCATTTTATATAAAATTTAAAATAATTAAAAACGTAAGTGAAGTAAAGACATTATACATTCTAGAATTTTGCAAATAGAGCAATAATAATAGGGGTGAAAATTAAAAATTTTGCGTCTGGAAAATAGGTACCCTTAAAATTTCAAAAGTAAAATATTTGTATATTTTATAAGATAAGGCAGTGTCCCAAGATAAGCAGGTACGATATGTACATGCAATATTCTGTTTTCGAAAATTTTATTTCAGTTTATCAATATGTTAGTAAAAGTATTTAAGATTCGATCTAATATCATGCGATTTTAATAATAATTATATGGCCAATACACCAGTTTGTAAGGCAGCCATACCAAAAAATAATAATAATAATTACATGTAGGTACACGCCCTTTAGGCCTAGTCTTTAGTAATCAGATATTTCGATAATTCAGACACACCTTTTGAATTTAAATCTGGATTAAAGAGGCTGTAATGTATACAATAAATGTATTTTAAAGTAAACTTATTTAATTTTATTTATTTTTGTTTTAGAATATGATATACAATATTGAAATAAATACCACCATGCATCAATGTGAAATTGAACTAATTATTAAATACTACTTTCAAAAATTGTCCGAAATAAAACAAGTGCCATCAAGGTCGGAATCGTTAGTGTTTGAAATAAAACTGCCAGGTAGAATTTATTATCTATTAAAAAATGACATTTTAGCATTAACAAAATGTTTTTGAAATAAAGTATTTATTTATTGTGGTAACTTTTGCCAAAATATTTTCTAGCATATTTGTGCTCTTTTAGATAGTTGCTTCTCTTCCTCATAAAATGTAAAAAAATGCTGCAAGCCCATTTTATTTTCTAAATAGCAAGAAATCCTTTGTACTCAATGACATTAGCAATCTTTTTTAAAAGCTGTGCTCCTGAACTTGCACTTATTTATTCGATTTTCCTATGATAACTTGAATTTTTGTATAGCTGGAAAGCAGAACATAGTAACATATTCCCGAAAAGTGTTAAAATTTCATTCTTTTAATTGTAGATCTATCTCTCTTTTCTCAATTGTTGGCAAGGTAATAAAAAATTGACCAATTTTAAATTATTAAGGGGTAAGGTTAATTCGTGCAACAAGAGGCACTTTTGCAATTTTTTGGAGCGCTTTGTTAAAAATCTAATAATAAAAACTAGTACTACATTAAGTATTCGGAGAATAAGTAAAATTTTATAAAGAAATGTTAAAAATACGGCAACTAGGACTGGATCATCGAGATCACAAAACCAAGTTTTTGTTAGATAATCTCTTTCCATAGGTAACAGTGGAAGGGTTTTTCGAAATTTCAATTTTTCATTTTTTGGGGGCACTTTGAAGTGAAAAACGTGATTTTTGCGAAAAAAATCGGCTAATTTGTTACTGTAAAATAATAAATATTAACAAATTTAAAAAAAAACTATCCATCGTTACCTCGTAAATGATGTACAGAAATAAACCCTTTAAAGTTTTGAACGTTCATAAGCGACTTTTATCGGCTTACATTACTTACCGCTGCATCTTCGTTAGTTTTGCTCCGATCTCTCTCCTTTACACAATATTCTTAAAAGTTTCTTCATTCAGAAAATCGAATTAAAAAAAAATGCAAAAAAAGTTTAAATACCTTACCCCTCCCCCCTTAACACAATTTACAGGGATTTTTTGGGTACCTAAACTTTAACATCCAACCACCAGTGCTATCTTTTGAAAAATGGCGCATTGAACAACCAAACACAAATCTGTACAAAATTCGCTTTTTCCTGTTTTTTATATGGAAAACCCTATATAAAATCGCTGTTTTTGCTTGTAGAGTGAAAAATGTTGATTTAATTGTAATTTAATTGTTTCGTAAAGGCAACTATGTCGATAGGACTTAAGTATTTAAAAACAAACAAAGCTATTTTTTATACAACCTCATCGGTGCGTATTTCGCAAGGAAAGTCGAAAAAAACGCTAAAATTGACCATTTGTCAAAAAATTCATAACTTGAACCCTTTTAAAATTCGAAAGCTGATTTTTCGAAAAATGATTGTTTATGATATGTTGTTTAAAAAAGCTAAATATGGACGCTATCCGTAAGTAGTTATTTCAAAATCGCAGTTTAAATATTTGCAGTAATCCTTTGGACGACTCATCGTATTATCTGTAATCGTTCGATTTAAATTTAGATTAATAAACTTTAATTTTATTTAAAGTTTACGAGAACTTGTGCTGAATGCGCGATTCTGCAGTAGGGGTTAAAGCAAACTAGGAGAAATGTAGAAATGCGAACGCCTGGTGCTGTTCTTTTTCTGGTTGGACGCTCCACTACTTTACTTTAAAAAGCGAGATCAGCATCTGGTGCTATTTTTGGAGAGATTTTTTACACTTTTCGCAAATTTGTATTAAAATTGAAAATATAAGTTGTAAAATAAAATTAAAAGTTTAATAATCCGTTTACTAAATTAAATTTTGACAATTACAATTAATACATTGAGTCGTCCAAAGTACTGAAAAATATTTATACTGTGATTTAAAATAACTAATGGTCGGACAGCGTCCTCCTTTAACCCGTTTCAATAACATGTTAAAAACAAAAATCTTTCCAACTTTAAAAGGCTTAAAGTGGAAAATTTTACAGAAACGATCAATTTTAGAGTTGTTTTCGACTTTTCTCTGAAAAAAATGAACCGACAGGACTTTATTTTGTTTATTTTTCGACTCTTTACAAAAGTTCTATTGACTGTATCGCGATTAAATTACAAATAAATTTAAAACTTTTCACTTTAAAGGGACATAAGGGTTTTTTATACAGATAACAGGAAAAGATTACTTCATAAAGATTTAAGTTTTTTGTTCTAAGCACCACCTTTTAAAAAATGTATTGTAGTTTGCTGGAAAATTTTTAGGTTCCTACACAATTTTTATTTTGCCCTGCAAGCTGTATCATATTTGTAAAAATCCAAACAAACAAATCCATATGACGGACACTGGATTTCATTACATCAGATTAGAGCCAATCTTTTTGTGTGAAATTTGTAATTTATTTTTTAATCAGTCATTGCTTTTGATGTACACTATCGAACCTAACTATTACAACAAATTGATAATTCAAAAATCTGGATAATATTTAACGCATCCTCGAGAACCTGCTCTAAACATAACAACAACATTGTTTTTTGAGTTGGCCGTGATCATATGTCTGACACAATAAAACACTATTCCGTCAACATTAACGATTTTAGACTTTGATGTTTAATTTGTATTTTCTATATTTTTAGCGTCAAAAGTATTGCAACAAACCTATTTTATTGCATTTTTGCAGTTGTCTTGGGAGTTATTCCCAAAATTTTCATCTTAGAATTTGTTATCGCCGCCTTATAGAAATATTTCTGGAAATGGGAAAAGAAATTGCTATATTCAAAGATTTAAGGTCCCAAGTTTTAAGGGTTTCCCGAATAAAGAAAAACAAGCTGCTATTGCTCAAGGTTTCCTTTAATTCTCAGTACGGTGTCACGGATAATTTCATATTTTAATGAAAGACATCATTTAGATATTATTCCCAAGTCAGGTAGGCCAAGAAAAACAAAGGGCACGCAGACAGCATGAAAAAACCCATTTCTCAAAACGATCCGTGGAAGTCAGGTCATTAGATTAAAGCCGAAATCCCCATATAGACATTTCCGCCGAACTATTAAAAAAAAGATTAGTGCAGGCTTGGTTATAAGTAGGAGCCCAAAAAAAAAACCTTAATTTCCGCAAGAAATAGAGCTGTTAGACTTACGCACGAAGGTTTATTAACGGGACTATTCTGTTTGGGAAAAAGGTTCTTTTTAGTAATGAGACACGATACAATATTTTTAATTTAGATGGAATGAGACGACTTAGACTACCTTTAAATCAACGTTTTAATCCTAAGTATGTAACGCCTACAGTAAAGCAGATAAATGTAGTGTTGTGTTATGGGTTTGTTTTTTCTGGGGGAAAGGACCTCTACACTTTATCGATGAAATAATGGACAGGTTCATGTACAAAAACATTATGGTAAACGTGTTTTTTTCCCTTTTCCCAGAATGGGAAATGCCCCTACGGTTCATTTTTAACAGGATAATGATTCATAAATCACTTCTAATTATTTGCAACAATGGTTCAGGCAGAACAATATTCAAGTTTTAGACTGGCCCGCGCCCGACTTGAACCCCTAGAAAACCTATGGGAAGAAGTAGAACAGCGAATACGAACTGAATTTTTTCCCCTCAAACAAACACTGATGAATAAAATTTCAGAAATTTGGAGAAATCTGCCACTTCATGTATAAGAAACATTAGTCAACTCCATGCCCAAAAGATGTGCCAAAGTTATAGCCAACAATGGATATGCTATTGGTTATTACACCCGTGAATACTTTAAAATTTTATTATTTTAATATTGTACGTTCTTTGTTTATTTAATTAGCTGACCTTAATAAAAATATCGCAATACCTTTGTCGCCAGTATTTTTAATAAATTACCTTTGAATTATTTACAACACATGTTGTTTTAAAACCCTGCTTAAAAAAATTTTGTCTGGTTGTCACAGTATAATGTATCTAGAAAACAACAATAAAACTATAAGTTGCAAGTATGCGTTAAATACCATACAGATTTTTGAATAATCAATTTGTTGCAATACGTCTGTCCGATAGTGTATCTTTAATCAGTCTGGCGTGCTGCACGTGCTAAAGTTTGCTAACTAAACTTTGTTTTTGTCGTTAGATGGTGACTCTTCTAGAATTCACCAAAAATACGGTTTCACCAGTTCAATACTAATACTAGGGATCCATTTCCCGCGACTGTGCGTACGGCAAGGCGAACATTGCCGTGGTCAAACCAATGAGATTGGTCGAACGAGGTTTACGATGCCTATGGCGGCAGCCGCGCTAAATGGATTCCACGATTAATTCCATTCACTTTTTGCTGATAAATATATCTTATTTCATGAGACCTTTAAGTACAGTCACTGAAGGTAAAAATAGGCTATAACCTCCTAATTCTTCGATCCTTCATCGATTTTTATAAAAATTTGAATTAAACTTATTTTACCCTTAACTTCAAAAGTCACATGTGCTCAACTTGGCTTTTTGCATTTTAGAGGTGAAGCATACCCCTTTTGCAAAAATTGAAAGAAACGCAAATTAAAGCATTTAATCGGTGGAAATATTGTATAGTTGAATACAATATAGATTCTGTAACATTTTGAAGCTGATTTTTATTTCATTAATTTTTCAACCCTCAGAGATCATCCCTTTAAATCGAAAAACCATGAAAAAAATATTTTTGTCTCCCTAAATCCCATTAACTACTTATAATATAATTTATTGATTTACTGCAAATTTTAACCCTTAAAAACACTTCTTATCTTGAGATCAATGAAAAAAAGATTTTTAGCAACTTAATTTTGCATTTGTGCATTAAAATCGTTTTTTCTGAATATAAAAAGCTGTATTTATTTATCTATTCTAACATTTCAACCCTTAAAACCCTTAAAAAACCCCATGAAATCAATAAAAAAAAATTTTAAGCAGCTTTAGTAATTTCAGTAATGCATTTATGACTAAAATCTTATTGTCTAATTATAAAAATATTTATTGTAAAATTTTTTACCTTAAAAAAAACCCTTTATTATAAAATTAACAAAAAAATATTGTTTAGTAGCTTTAATAGATTTAATTGATTATAAAATATGAATGAACAAAAATATTTTTTTTTTGTGAAATGTAATAAATACAAGTTATCAAGGCCTAATTAGTGAAAATTTTTAAATTTTTCTTCATCAGAACTTTTATCAGAATCGACCTTTTCTTAAATTTTTATTTTCTGTCATTTTTAGTAAATCTAGTAGTTTTAGAATTATTGTGAATATAAGGTACATTTATAAAGAAATTTAAACATTTCTATCATTGAAAAATCGTACTTTTTTCAAAAGAAGCATTCTAAATCGGTCCAATTCTTGAGCGCATTACCTACACTTAAACAAAGTAAATCCTTTAAGGAATTCTATAAATTTTAAATTTGGTGAAAGGGCGTAGGTTTTATTTTTTTTTTTCTTTAAAAATTGAGAGCTCTTCTTATTTTCATTATAACTCGCTTGAATGCACTCCAATACAAACTCATTTGAAAGGTCGTTGGTTTAAAAAATATTTTTCGGAAAATGTATCGATTTTCCGTTATTTAACCTCGAATACTTGGTTAGTACTCAAAAAAATTTACCTTTAAAAACATAAGTCGTTTTAGATTCAAGCTAAAATGTTTTTTTAAAAGACCATTCTCTTTGTTTTTTTTTTAGCTTTATTCTGGTAAAGCCCATTTTTTTTGGAAAAAAATAGTTTGGAAGTTATCTGTAAAAAAAAATTTTAAAACAAGCTTTTTTTTATGAATTTCAAAGAATTCGGGGGGAAACCCTTCATGACTGTACAGGGTTATTCATTTTTAAAAAAAACAGGGCTTTATTTTTGAACTTCTCTGTACTTTTTTTTTAAAAAAGAATATAGCCATTTCGTGTATTTTTTCCGTAAATTCAATAATTAATAGAAAAAAATTTTAAACAAAAACAAAAAAGTTACACACGAGTGACCTATTTTTTAAATGGAATACCCCGTATATTTTTTTATCAATAGATAGATATTTTCACGAGGAATTCGGTGATATAGGGGTTTGGGTTTATTTTGGGGTTTTGTTTCAATTGTTTAAAAAAGAGATACATAAGGATAGTTTCACCTGAAAAAAACCCGGCTGTCACAGGTCAGAGGTGCTTATTTGTCAAAGTCAAGAATTTTTTAAAATACTTTATTACTTTTTGGAATAGTTTTATGATGAGGTTTTCATCAGAAGAACGGCTTCAAATTACTCTATTATAAATGTGAAGAAAACCCAAAGAAACACAACGAAATATGTTGAAATTTCCACCGAAATATATCAGTAAAAACGAATTTAAAACTGAAGGTCTTATTTGAAGAAACAAAATCGTTACATATTAAAAAAAGGACTACAATGAAAAAAAAAAACCGGGGATCAAACTATTCTAAATTATTTTATTTTTTATCCCATAAATCAATTACTGACGCAGTTAGGACTTGAGGTATGGCCCTGCAAAAAGAAGAGAACTAACCATGCGACGGTTCGAAACACTGAAATATTTTAAGTATCTTCCATATCACGTTCTTCCATGCAGCATTTAACACGTGAACAAAGGAACTTCGCTTTAATTTTTTTCCCCAAATTTTAATCCTAACGATCCTACCCTGTTTTAAACAATTCTTTAGAGGGATGAAACTACGTTTACTACACCGGGAATGTTAACCGACGCAAAAATAGCTGGGAAAGACAAAATCCCAGGAAATTTCAAAGTTAAATAACGGGGGAGGTGTTCTCTTCTTATCTGGTGTGGTGTGCTTAACAATGAATTGTCGGGCCAATATTCTATAAGGGATCCTTAACTGGAGAAAGATATCTAATCTTCTTAAAAAGATATTGAGGACTTTTTAGAAAAATTTTCACTGTAATTTCAACAAGACGAAGCGCCGCCCCATGCTGTTCGTCAAGTTGTGCAGTATCTGACCCGGGTACAACCCGAGGATTGGGCGTTATGGCACTATTAGATGGCCACCTAAAATCCCCATTTACAATTTTTGGGCACTTTTCTATGGGGTCCTTAAAAATGCCGTTTACCAAAAAGGGAAAACAAAAACGGAAAAAAAGAGAAAAAATTGTAAAAGAAATTAATCGTCTTAACCAAGAACCTCAAAAAATATCGACGAACTTGAAAAGGGTAAGAAGGGGTTATAGATCATGTTTCGAAAATAACGGGGTCATATAGAACATTTGAATTATTATAATGTTATAATTTTTTTTTTATTAAGTGTTCTTATTACCACCATATTTTCCGTTTATTGTAATTTTGCTGCTTGGTTTTGAAATAGATATATCCTATTTTTTAGCTAAATATAATTTGAACCGTTTTTTTGATGAAAACCTCATTATAAAACTACTCCAAGAATAAAAGTATTTTTAAAATTTTTGATTTTTTAAAATAAGCACCTGTGACCTGTGGCAGCCAGGTTTTTTTAGGTAAAACTATCCTTATAGATCATGCAGTTTTTTAAATTGCAGCAAACAGCAGGAAAAACCCAGCAACTCCTTTTCACCGAATTCCCGTGAAAATTTTGGTATTGATATAAAAAATACTTTTTTTTTTGATTTAAATGGCTATATTCGTTTTTTTTTTTTTTGAAAAAGGACGGGAAGTTCAAAAATAAAACCCCGTTTATTTAAAAAAAAATAACCCCGTACTATTTGTTTCAATTTTTTGGAAATTTTGTTTGTCGTGCACGTTTTATGATTAACAATATCTTTAAAAATTGCAGATAGCCTATTTACAAACTGCTCACTTTTAGTCAACCAAGTAAAAACAACTGCCAGTCCTTAACAAAAACAAAAGTATGGACAGAATTAAAGATAACATAATAAAATGTTTAAAAACACATTGCGCACTTGAGTCAAAAGTCATATCACCAAGTAAGTCAAGTGAAAAACAGCAATTGGTGAATCTTAGACGGATTTGGAATGATATAGGGGTTCGTCAATTAAAAGGAGTTTGGAATAAAATAATGTAATATGGGACAAGGACATTACCCTTACAGGGCTCAATTTTTATGTACTTCATTTTTTTAAAATTTACCTTTATATATTACATCAATGTTCTGGTAAGCTTTCTTAGCCCGGGTAGGGTTTTTTTTTGTTTTGTAGTTAAAAGGCGTTTTTGGGTTTTTTTCATCAAACTTTAAATCGTAGTTAAGAGCTCCCCCTTGTTTTGTTACAAAACCCTTTAAAAAATTTAAAAAAAAGCTTTTTGTGCGTTGAGAGCTACTAAGCGTTTTCGGGGTACCACCGCTGACGGCTAATAGCATCGGGTATACAGGGTGTCCCAAAGTAATGGGAAAAGAGCAACAGCAGATTTCTTAGGTCAAAATAATGCAATTAACGTAAACTTGCCTACCCGAAAGTTATAACAACTAAGAACAGGGTGTTATCTCTTAATTTTGTTTTTGTTTTTTTGTAATAATTTCTTAATAAATGACATAGGGGACAAAAATTTGGGGGTTTGGAGGTTCTTTAAGGCGGGAAATTCAAATTCGTTCAACTTTTTATGTTGCTGGTAAAGGGGGCTAGATGGGCCTTCCCCACCTGTTTTAGGGGGGGATAACTTTTTTAAGCTTAGTATAGACCTGTTTATTAGAAAAAAAGTACATAACCCCTCTGCGTCAAAAATATATACATTTATTCTAGAAGCAACTGTTAGCCTTAAAGGTAACTATGGATTTGGAACTTTTGAGGGTAATTTTGGGGGGGTTAGATGGGGCTTTTGGGATTTGTGCTAGTGGAGACTTTTGATCAGCGTGTTGAAAACTATTACTTTGCAAAGTTTGAAAACAATTGGCCGAAAACCATTTTCATAGGAAAATTGCGGGGCATTTATCTTGAAAACAGCTGCTCCTAGAGACCTAAATGTATACGTTTTTGACGCAGGGGGAATTATGTAACTTCTTTTTCATAAACAGGTCAATATACTAAGCTAAAAAAAGTTATCCCCTCACGGGGGGAAAGGGCCCGTATAGGCCCTCTACCAGAAAATAAAAAGATGGACGAATTTAATTTCCCCCTAAAAGAACCCCAAAAAACCAAATTTGTACCGCTATTCTTTTATTAAAAAATTATTACGAAAAAAAAATTAAAAGTTTAACACCCTGTATCTTAGTTATTATCAATTTTGAATAAGACAAGTTTCTTTGGAAATTTTGACCTAAAATTGTGGCTCTGTGTCCCATTTTTCTGGGACCCCCTTTATATTAGGACAAGTCGCATGTCGTCACTTTTGATAAAACTTTTAAAAAACCTGGAGCCCCAATGTTTTTCGATTTAAATTTTAAAAAGAAAAACATTTGTTTTTAAAAAATTAAATAGTTTTTTGCCACTTTTTTTTTTTATGTTTCCTTTTTTTTTTTTTTAATTTGACGTTTCAGACAGGGGTGTTTTTATGATTATTTTAAAAAACTTTGCTTTTTTAAATTTTTTTTTTTTTTGAACCCGAATGCATTCGATAGCATCATTGATATGAAAATTAGAAATCATCATAACCTTTTTTAAAAACCTATTTTTTTTTTCGCGCATAAAGTGTGATGGTTGTTTTTGGGGGTTTAAACATATCAAAAAAAAAAAAAAAGTTGATGCGTGTAAAAACCGAAACGTCTAAATTAAAAAATAGTAAAGCTCTTATATAGGGGAACACTAGTACAATTTTATTTAAAAATTTAAATATCTAAGTCCCGTTTTTAAAAAACTACCTCTTACCACACAAGACACCTACCACTTTAGTACTTAGACATTCAGTCTTCAGGAATTTCCCAAAAAATCTCTAAATTTTCTTGCAATTTAACCCACTTATTTTCATTAAACAAATTACAAAATTCTTTAGTTGTTTTTCCATATTCAATAAAAAAAAAAAATTTCAATGTGTTGAGTTTCATTAATCAATAACTGATTTTTTAAAAGAATTTGTAACCTATTTTAGCCGTTCCTGTAGTTGGGCATCTATTTGCAGCCGTTCACTGTAGTTGGGCATCTATTTGAAACACTTTACCAAAAGTCCACATATTTAAATTAAATTTAATATTCATGAAACTTGGCAGAAGTTTTGTTTGGCGAGTCCGAAAAAGTTATCTCCACGATTTTTCTTCGAATCTGCTGCTGTTTTGGGTGGGCGATTTCAAAACACGTCAATTTATGTCTTACTTTTTTTGAAAAAACATTTTAATATATTTATAAGCTGATTTGATGAAAATTTGAAAAACATCATTAAAATATTTAGGCTTCGGACTGAAAAAAACGCAGCAATTTTGCCGACTCTATGACTTTTGAATTACATAAAACATTGTTAAACAATTGAACAACAATGAATATATGTTTTAAATAAACAAACCTCTAAATCCGGCATGTTCGAGGCGTAGGACAAGCTGACTGAAGCAGTATTTTTGTCGGCAAAATTTTTTTTGAATTTCTCATAAAATAAGCTTACAAATATAATAAAATGAAGTATGTTTATTTCAAAAAGGGTACTTCAAAAATTTAACGTTTTTTGAAATCACCCACTCAAAAAAGCAGCACACTCGAAAAAATCGAGGGAAAACTTTGTCAGACTCCCGAAGAAAGCTATCTACAAAGTTTTAAGTATACCGGGTGGTGCGTCGCCAGACTGGCCTAAAATCCCATGTAAAATTTTTTTAAAAAAATATTGGAAATTTTCAACAAAATTGTATTAGACTATTTTGAAGACGTTGATAAGATTAGGTCACATTCTATTTTTTTTTTTTTTTTTTTTTTTTTTATAAGGGAATTAAAAAATTATTTAAAAAAAACTATTTGTAAAATCATTGCATACCTGCCCTACCTTAATGAATCGACCAGTAATAAAAAAAATTCGTTTTACTTTGTATTGTTATTTCAACATGTTTTACAGTATTGAAGAGAAAATAATGGTTGAAGTCATTGACTACATAATGAGATTTTTACATAATTGAACAATTTTCAGGAAGGTGAAAAACACAGTTAAAAACTGTCGAAAAATACGTTTTAACACAACACATTGAAACTAAAAGCTAATTTTTTTTAATTAGATGCTCAAACAGACCTCCGTTTACTACAAAGCAATATCCTTAACGGTTATAAAATTCAGTTCTTCATTATAAAGTTGAAATGCCGCTAAAATTAAAACTTTTAATTCTTCTAAATTTTGATAATTAAATTTGTATAAAAAAATTTTTGATATGACCCCAAAGGACGAAGTCATTTGGCGAAAGATCAGGAGACCTAGCTGGCCAATTTTTTGTGTAATTTGGTCCTATAGTGAATCCATTGAAAATATTTTGAAAATATTCCCTTACTTCTCGTGTTGTGTAAGGACAACCATCCATTTGAAACCAAATGTCTTGATTGTCAGGTGCAATTTTTTCAATACCCCCCTAAACGTTTACCTTTTGGGGTATTGGCCCTTGAGATACAAATCTGTGTTCATTTTCTTTGCTCCAGTAATCTGATGTTTTGAACTTTGGTTCATTGTTTAAATTGAAGGTGCATTCGTCACTAAAACAAATATTTAAAAGTCCCTATCTTTTTCGCCATTTAAAACTTCAAAATAAAAAATGCCGAATCTCATCCCCTTTCCCCTTAATTCCGATGCTTTGATATTTGTACGGATGATTTTATATTTTTTAATTTCGTAGTATTGTGCTGTGATTCTTTCCAACAACTTTGCAAAGAGGGGGGTTTTTCCCTTTTTTTCTTCTAATTAGTAAAAATTAAATCCATTATTTATTGAGGTCCCATCGATACATTATTTTTGCTCTAAAATTTTTATTAAAAATCCTTTTCTAAACAGAACGATTTTTAAATGTTGCTTATTTGGGAAGGTTGTCGAAAAAACGTAAAACATGCCCGATATTTCGATAATATTTTCCCATGAAATACCTTTTAAATCATTGTTATTTTCTCTTCAATACTGTGAAACATTTTTAAATAAATAATACAAATAAAAAGTCAATTAAAAAGTTGACAAGACATTTTTTTTATTACTAGTGGATTCATTAAGGTATGTAGCATGAATCAACGATTTTACAAATAGTTTTTTTTAAATAACTTTTAATTGCCTTATCAGAAAAAAAAGAAATTTGAATGTGACTAAACTTATCAACGTCTTCAAAATAGTCTAATACAATTTTGTTGAAAATTTAATAGGGAAGACACTATTTCAATGT
This sequence comes from Listronotus oregonensis, assembly GCA_019359885.1. NCBI lineage: Eukaryota > Metazoa > Arthropoda > Insecta > Coleoptera > Curculionidae > Listronotus > Listronotus oregonensis. Next base: position 19,720 of record JAHBCN010012865.1, read on the forward strand.
CTCGAAATTTACATGGGATTTCCAATGGCCAGTCTGGCGATACCACCCCGGGATATTAATCATTTGATAGGATGTATTCTGTACTGTGGGTAATAATTTCAATAACACTAAAATCTTGGACTTCCATTGTCTTTATTGGTTAATTGATACTCAACGTTTTGGTTAATGATGTATCTCCAACCGTTCTAAGTGATAACTAAAACTATTTTTAATAGCTCGACTTATATATCCGTTGTTCACCCCCGCTTACCGATTTTTCGCGGTTTAGCAACGGCGGCCAGGTATTGGAATATCGATACTAGGCTTCTAAATACATTTTGTATGTTTACTTTTTCGCTTTTTTAAATTTTTTTTCTTTCAGTGGGTTTCTTTATGAATAATTTTTTTCTTCCGACTATTGTATGCGACCAAGCGTGTTCGGCAAACCCTGATTTCGCGTTAAGTTACTATGGTTTTAAATGCTCAGTTTACATTATTTCTAATTTAGATTACTGTTTTAACTTTTATACAGTTTGATTTTTAATATCTTGAAAATGGTGACCAATTTGTCACCGATGCGTAATGGTCCATCTGCAAAAAATCCAAATATTATTTTTTTTTTTTAAAAGTTCTGGTAAAAAAGCTTCCGGGGGAAATTATCCACGGAGAAATTTTTTTTGATTTTTTTTATTACCTTATAATTAATTGTTTTAAAAAAATTTTTTTTTTGAATACCGCAAAAAATAGTATGTATTGCAAAAGGATGCAACCAAAAACCAATTACGCATACAGATTAAAATTTGAATCTCTTTTTTTAATAATTTTATTAAAATAATTTTTTCTTGGAACACAGACACAAGACCCTTTTCCCTCCATTGTTCCCCCTATATAATATGAAAGACTTTAAAAAGTGTTTTTGGGATTTAATGATTTAATCTGGTTGAGATGGGATTCCCAAAGATATCTCAAAAAAATCGTACTGTGTCGCCCTGTGTTTTTATTGAACATTAATTTATTACTTTACTTTTAACAGTAAAAAAATAAATTATGCTTGTTTTAAATTTTTTTTTTTATTATTTGCTTTTTTTTTATTGTTTTAGTTGTTAAGTATTTCCTGTTGTACGTATAGAGAGTCGGCGACAAATTTGATGAATGATTAGGGGTCTTCAGGCGTTACTAATATTAACAATAGTGTAATAGTAAAAAAAGTACTGTTTTTTTCATACAAGCACTTTAAGCGACAAGTGTGTTGCATTAAATTACATTATTTGCATTTTTTAATTAGTGTGATCAACGTACATATGAAATTTAAATTTTATTTTATTAGAAAATGATTTCTAATAAACGTTTGTACAATCTTTAGTAAAGACTGAAAAGGACCATAATTGCCGCTTTCCTCATTTTAAAAACAAAATAAAATAGCCATCTTGGGTTTTTTTTTTCAGAAAATTTTAAAAGAATAATCAAGAAAATGAATTAAATTGAAACAAAAGAGATATATACGATATAAAATTTAACATACATCACATCCTATTTATTTTTTTTTTTTTTAGCATTTTTTTTTTTTCAAATTTTAAAAAGATGTCATATTAATTTTTAGTAACAACAATTAATTTAATAAAAAATTTGCGATTATACATTCCCCCATAAAGTCCGCATCAAACGGGAAAATGTTTTCAAATTTAAATTTGGGGAAATTTTCTTTTTCCCAAAAAGTTTTTTTTAAAAATCATGCCAAATGATGTATACTTTTTTTAGCTGTCAAATTTGACTTTTTTTTTTTAAAAAAATCACAAAATGAAGCAATATCTTTAAAAATTTTAAAAAAAGGTATGGTTGCATGTTTTTAAATTTTAACCCATACAATTTTCAGTTCTATTAAAATTTTTTTAGCCCAATTTTTTATAGTTTTCTACTATTAAATTTCCCCCAATTTTTTTTAAAAACCCCTATAAAATATTTTTCATATTAAAATTAACTTTTAAATGAATCCTGGTATTAAAAATGCTGGTACAAAAAATTTTGTAAAAAAAAAAAAAATCCCCTAATGAAATAGGTCAAACTTGATGCAAATTGGTATAATTTTCATAAAAATGACAAAACACTTAATTTTTTTTTAATAAAATAGTTACATTAAAATCGGACAATGTTATAAAATTATTGTTAATTTAAATACTGGTAAAAAAAGGCCCCAAAAATCTAAGGGCTATGTTAAAAACATAAACCCTTGCATTTAAAGATTGATCGTAAGCAACATAGTATAAAAGTGACATGAAAACAATTGAACAAAATTATTGAAGAAAAAATGTCACGTCAAGAAAACAGTTTAAGAAATTGTTTATTTGTGTTATTTTATAATATGTTTTTCTTGAAATGTAAACTTTTTTTTAGAAAAAAAATTATAAATAACACAAAAAAAAATTTCGAAAACCCTTTTTCTTGACTGACAGATAGGGTTTCAATTGTTTTCATGATACTCGTTTAAAACATTGCTTTTAAAAAAAGCATTTTAATTACCAGTTTTTAAAATTTCCAAAATTTCATAACATTTTCCGTTTTTAAAAACTATTTAAAAAAAACAGAAATTAAGCGTGTTTTGTCAGTTTTTATGAAAATTTTTACCTCTTTTAAATCAAGTTTGATGGTATTTCATTGGGGTATTTTCTTTTTTTTAAAAAATTATTTGAAAATTTTCAAATTAAAAAGTTAATTTATATAAAAAAATAATTTTAGAGGGGTTCTAAATAAATTCGAATAATCCTATAGTAGAAAACTACAAAAATTTGGGGAAAAAATAAAATTGTCCAAAGAACTAAAAATTGGTACTGGATGAATATTTAAAAATATGAAAATTTTTTCCCATAACTTTTTTTAAAATTTTTAAAAAGATAATGCTTTATTTTGGTTTTTTGTCAAATTTGACGTAAAAGTCACGGATCTTCTTTCATACAATATTTCTACAATATTTAGCAAAGAAAATTTACCCAAGTTAATTAGGGGAAAAATTTAATTTTTTAATATTACTATAGTCTGCTAGATGGGGTGATTACCATAAAAATTATGTTAAAGGCTCCTGCTAAAAAATAAGTTAAAGTGATGATTATAAGTATAAAGTGGCCTTTGTAGAATGTAACTAATGTTTTTAAATTTGTAATAGCACATTAGTTTCCTATTGTTCATTCATGTTAAAATTTAAAATTGAAGCGTCTCTTTATAAGATATAAAATAAAAAAATTAAAGTTAAAATATAGATTTACGTTTTTTTAGATCGGTTGTCTCGACTGAAAATTCATTTAACCTATTATCGATATGCTTTAAAATTTTATTAGGACAATTAAAAACAGTTTACAAAATTTTAAGTTTTTTTTGGGAATAAAAACATATTCCTTAAATATGATTGATATATTAAACTGCACGACACTTCGGTATGGTACGTTTCACAATAATTCGTTATTCCTTGACCGCAAAAAAAAATCACATCCCTCATAAAAAACCCCCCATAAATAGGTTGCCTGACAAAAATATATATTGTGTAGGCACCGCACCTTTTTAAAAGGGGACAGGGCCTGATTACCTACTAATATTAATAGTTTAGGTTAGCTATTTTGGGTGCTTAATAACACACACGAAAATACCCTTTACAAAACCCCCAAAGACTGATGAACTAAGAGAAAAGACTCTCCTTTATAAACACCCTTTTCCTATCACCTACATAATATACCCAAAAAGTAAAAAAAAATTTAAAAAAATTTAAGTCCGGACCTACAGCGGGTATCCCAAAAATATTGAGTTTACGACTAACAGCAAGTAAAAGAGAAATCAACTTATTGTCGAACGTACCATAATCTTCTATTTTCTTCGTCCACATTTAATACAATAGGATTACAGGCCGGTTTCCAACCCATTCACGGTCGACAATTTCAGATTGGAAAAAGAAATTGAAGTCAGTGTCGTGTAGGACATGTCTCGTCAACAAATTGAAAAAATTAAAATTATTTATTTTGAGAGTTGGTTGGTTTGGGCGGGGGCGGTCGCGTACCTATATTGCACCACCTGTTGGTTTTTTGCTTCCCTTTTTGGTTACAGAACTGCGGTTTCCTTTATTAGGTCTAGTAGATTTTTTTCCCAATATATTCATTCGGGGGAAAATTTCTCTCATATACGAAATGTATAATACATTGATTCCTAATGTTCTATTCGAAAAACCCCCTTGATAATTCTGCATTTTATTTTATCAGGGGGAAAATTTGATTTACTTACTACACAAAAAAAAAATTTATCTTTATATGTACTTGTATATAGTATTTGGTTTTTTTAAAATTTAAAAAAGCAGACATTTAAAAAAAAGAAATATCTGAAATTTATCTTTTGCCTTTTTTAAAATTGTATTTTTCGCATTCATTTTTACATTATTATTTTAGGGAAAATTTTGGGAAAATAAGGGATTGCTCGAAAATTGGGGAAAAAAAAATTTAAATTAATATAAAAAGCAAAATGTTTAACTCAGTGTGATAGACGTTTCATTTACTGGCTACAATCAAGATATCTTGTCCAAAATTTGGGACCGTGATTAATAATTAAAAATTGAAATGTCAGTTGAAAAAAACAATAGACATTTCTGTTCGGTAAAAAAAAAATGTGGTTTATAGGAAAAACGTCAATCTACTACGTTCATCCACTGCTGGACAAAAATGTGATTCAAAAAAGTATTTTAAATTTTTGAGTATAGTAGAGTAATACAGAAAAATAAAAAAAAGAAAAATTTTTGGGTTCTTTTTTAAATTAAACATTTTAAACAAATTGGTAAATAAAAAACTTACTTTTTATGTCCGTTAAATATTTTTTTTTTACTCATTTAAAGTAATTTTTTTTATAAAAACTATTTAATTTTTATTAAGATGTTAAAACCAATGTACATTCTATAGAATTTATTATCCCAGATACACAATTGTTTTTGTCCTTAGTATGTCTTCCTTCTGTCCAACGATTTAAAGAATTGGTTGTCGTTAGTATGTCTCTGACTTTTAAGTGGGACTAGCAAAGGGGGAAAACGGCAGTATTAACAAAAAAATTAAAAAAAGGGACAAAATAACACGAAAAAAACATATTTTAAGTTTTTTTTTTTGACATCTTAAAAAATTACTAGCTTACTCTTAAGAATAGGATGGTTGGTTCGTGCCCAAATTTGCGTAGTTTATCACTTTATTTGGCTAATTGTAAGTGAATATAAAACATTAATATCTGTCTCGATTTAGGTTTAATTTTGTAAAAAAAATTTATTTACAAATTTAAAAAAGCTCTCTTTAATGGTTATGTTTTTTTTTTTTTAAAACGCTATACTTTTAAATTTTATTTAAAAATAGAATAAAAGAAAACAGAAACTAATGTGTAATTTAAAATAAAACTACCTTAGTAAGTACTTATTTTTAGCTTATATAATGATGTATTTCGTTATAAGTTTTATACAAGCTCTGTTCTTTTTTACTATGATCGGTATTATCTAAACATATTACATGGGTTGGTATTTGTGGGAAGATACTGATATATCATGTTATGTAGCGATATATTTTTATTTTGGCTTATTTATATTTTGTAAAAGTTCAGAATTGTAATAAAGTTTTAAATTTTAGTAACAAAAAAAACATTTTGTTCTGTGTAACAATGTAAGCAATAGGTCTAATTAATTTGCATATTAGTTTTTATACTCCATGGGGCAATTATTTGACGTGTGCAAATATTTTTAACTTGGCTTTAATAACCTTATTTGAATCTTACTTGCAGCCATTATCTCTTATAAAAAGACAAAACCTATTACTTTGCTAAGCGATATTAGAAATTTGGATAAAAGGGTATATTAAAAACTCTATTAAAACATAAACTATTAAACCTTATAATAATGTTCTAATTTATCAATAATTCGTTTTATCGATTAATTTTTTATGTTACTTTT
>JAHBCN010012866.1:0-25772 GCA_019359885.1 Listronotus oregonensis
AATTTAAAAACGAAAATAGCAGTGGTATTAAAAATTATTCTTACTGCGTTTTTGGTTTTGAATGGACCTTGAAAAAATGAAATAATATATCTCCATTTCTGGGTTGTACCCAACCCCCATGAACTATGTGGGGGTGCAATCGTCTCCTTAAATATATAAAATCATACGCAACTTCAAAAATTACAAAAAACAGATTTTTTGGGACATTTCTAATAAGAAATAAATATATATGATAATCAACCACCCTAAGGATGAAACCACCCTTATTAATAGGAAAAATTAAATGAAATGCTAGCTTTTTAAAAAATAATCTTAGTTTTGTATTTTTTTGATTCAAGTTTACTTTCAACTGGAACCACCCTCGCAAGGGGGTATATTTATCCCCTAAAATGTTGAAAATCATATACAACCTAAAATTGTAAAAAAAATATGTTAATGTTTTAGGATATCTCAAATATGATACTAACATAAACCAACATTCAGAGTAAGTTTTGATAATAAACAAAAATTGATAAACGACTCATAAATGATAATAAAAACCGGCCATTTAAGGAATTGTCCTGTATCATCTAACTAAACCAATCTAGTTGGCCTAGATCTGATTGCGTCATGAAACACTGAAAAAGAAAACGGGACATATATTTTAATTTTTCTTGTATCTCTTACCGATTGGCCTATACCCTATATTCTATATCAACAAAACAAAAAAAAACCCTGTAAAGGGTCATCCAACGAGGACTAAACAGAACCATATTTGCAGCTTTTCTGGAATACAAAAAAACGTGTGCATTTTTCCCATAGAATATAACAAAAATATAATTAAATTGAAACAACACCCTTATTATAGTCCATTTAGAGCAGCTTTCACTTTCTGACTTTCCTGGAGTATCTAAACTAAAAAACCTGCTGCCTGCAAAGTCTTTTCTTTTCTCTAAACTTTTAAATCTTTATATCCTGTGTTAACAAAATTTCTCTTATTTCTGTCATAGACACCCACGGTACAGGGTTATTGGTTATAAATGCACCCCCCATTTATCTATCTTAGGTAAAGAGATGGGTGAAAATGTTAAATACAAAAGTTGTAGGGTTATTACTGAGGTTCTTTTATAACGTTACCAAAAAACAATTGAACGTCGCCTTTTTAATATATGACGCTAACTTGCGTTTTTTTAAATGAAACACCCTGTATATTATTAGCTAAAATGAAAGATCGTTTTATCCCGATTTCAAAAATATATGCATTTGGTTTGGCCGTTTTCGAAATATTTCTGTTTAAAAGCCGTTTTTAAAATATAATTTTAAAGATTTTATTTTAGTAAAATATAGTTTGGTGGGTCCATTTTATTATTTCTTGAAGATATCGAATAAGTTATTTGATATAGCGAACGAATTTAATTGTTAACATGGTCTTTCCTGTTTATTTAACTATACACCCTATATTAGAAAAGTTCTCTAACATCTTAGAATAAGCATATTACCTTTTTAACAACGTCTTCACAGAAAATTAGCCTAAAACACTATATAAAATAACATAAATTAAAAATAAAAGTTTTCGAAATGGCCACCATTTTCCAAAATACAACGTCTATATCCCCGTTTTAGTTTTTCCAAAGCTGCATATATGGAGTCTTGGTTTTCGGTGTTTAAACGAAAAATATCTTGAATTAAAATATTTTGAATTTCTTGTATGCTTTAATTTCTATGTGAATTTAATTTCTCTTTTAGAGCACCCCACAAAAAAGTATCTAACGGCGTTAAGTCTGGGCTGTTAGGAGGCCACCTAATTGTTCCAAATTTGCCTATCCATAAGGGAAATGTGTTATTGAGCAAATATCTTACTCCAACAACGTTGTGAGGCGGTGCCCCGTCCTGTTGCCAAACTATGTTATTGACATTAAGCTCTAGAAAATTTTGTGGTAGAGTAGTTAATTTTTTTTCCAAAAGTTGTTGATACCGTTGACCTGTTAATGTATGTTGATAAAATACAGGACCTATTATCTTTCCTTGTAAGATGCCGTCCCAAACATGTAGAGTTTGCCGCCCAGAAAATCGGATTGGCCTTGCTTGATGGGGATTAGTAGAAGCCCAATAATGCGTGTTTCTTCTATTATATATCCCACTAGTAGAAAAACTTGCCTCATCGAACTACAATATGTTATTAAAAAAATAGATTTTTCTCAATCCTTTGCATCATCTCCTGACAAAACCTCAGCCGTGCTAGTTTATTGTCTTCTGATAAATAATGAACCTTTGTAAATTTAAAAGGATGAAAATGGTGCTTTTTTAAAGTTGATTGTATTTTCCAAAAAGTCAAGTTTAATTCTCTACTAGCTTTAGGTATAGAATTTTCAGGGTATTCTAAAATAAAAATAATCTTAAATAAAAATAGCACTGGGTTTTAATGTTTTTGTGTAATTTTTTTTTTTTTTAAAAAAATTTTTGGTTTTTTTTCATTAAAAATTTTTTTAAAGTTTTTTTTATTAGATTCAAAGCCACTGTAAAGGAAAATATTTTTTTTTTTTTCCTTAAAAAAAATCAAAAAGTTTTTAAATTTTTTAGGCCCAATATGTTTTTTTTATTTTTGTTATTTAGGGAAAATATCAATGAAATTCAAATTGGGCCCCCTTAGTTTTTATTGAACCTTATAAACCTTTAAACCCCAAATTTATTTAAAATTTCCAATTTTTATTTTTTCTTTTTAAAATTTAATTTATTATAATTTTTATTTTTAAAAAATTTTTATATAATTTTTTACAAAATTTTTATTTTATTAAAAAGAAAAAAAAAGTTTGTTATTTTTAAAAAAGGGGGAGAGGCCCCAAAAAAAAATTTTTTCCCTTCCAAAAAAACAAAAAAAAAAATTTTTTTATAGAAAAAAAAAAAGGGCCCTTTTTTTGGGGGGAAAAAAAATTAATTTTTTTTTTTTTTTTTTTTTTTTATTAAATGTTTTCTTGTTAATTATTTTTAATAGTATCAATAAATTTTATCGATTGTTTCTTCATTATTATAAAATATATAATCGACTTGGAAATATAGGGAAATGTAATTTATGTCAAAATATTATTTTCCATTATCTTCATTTGCAAACACCCATTTCTTAAATGAATTTCTATTATTAAATTCCTTATATCCTGATTTAAACGTGTGTTCACTCCCTGGGTAAAATTTTATCCGGATATAAAAATGATATTCTTTACGTGCTTGTTTTCGATTGTAACCACATCTAACGAAAATTTCATAAATTTGCTTTTCTTCTTCAGTAAAACCCATTTTAGAATGTCCGTATTTTGACATAAACATGATGACAACTCAAATATGGTCGTTTCCATGGAAACTTAAATGACTGTTTTCAAGGCATATCTGACCATTTTGCAAATACTATGGTCTGCGTATAGTCACTGCCATATAAAAAAACGCAAGTTAACGTCATATCTTAAAAAAGCGACGTTCAATTGTTTTTTGGTAACGTTATAAAATAACCTCAGTAACAACCCTACAACTTTTGTATTTAACATTTTTACCCAACTCTTTACCTAAGATAGATACATGGGGGGTGCATTTATAACCAATAACCCTGTACATTAGAACTTTAAATCTTTGTAGACCATCCCAAGGTATAATGCTTCTTTTGCAATCAATGCACTTTCCTTTGCAACACAACATGTTTAATCATGATGTGAATGAAAATTAAGTGACGTATTCTAGAAAATTAAGTTTTAAAAATGTGACGAGATTTATCATTGATTGGGTTCCATGTTACATAATGTTAACCTACTTGTAAAACCAATAAAAACGAATTATTAAATATGTGCCATGATTAACATAAAATCTTACTTTTAAATATATTCCACCATAGTCAAAAAAGGTTTTTTAAATATTTAATTGATTACAATTCATTGCAAAATATCATTGTTTTAACAAAAGGAGCTAATTGATATAGCAATTGATAATATTTATGTGCAAAATTATTATACAATAGCTTTTGTAACCGTTTATTTTTGGCATCACTTTAGTGACCCACCTACATAATAATAATATGTATATACATGGGTACATATACATACATACAGGTCTTTGTCGATGTTGGCCAAGTTTGTTTACCGTTTTATTTGTTTATTAGCATAACATTATTTTTAAAATAATTAAGTCAATGAAACATAAGGTAACTTTCTAGAAAATTAATTGAATTTTGGTTACAAATCATAATTATTCCATTGGGTTAAACACATGTTTTTTTGTGACAAAATCCTTACAGTATACATAGAATGTTGTTAAATGTGGAAAATAAACTAAAATTTAGTAAACAAAAAAACATCAATAGATGTTCCTAAGATAGATAAGCAAACTTATGGTTAATTTTTATTAAAAAGGTTAGTGAAAAAAGAAAAATTAAATTAAAATATATAGAATAGGCACATATTTTTTTGTTGGCTAAAAATAAACCTTTAAACCAAAAGAACGCTTTTTATATGAAATTCTATAACAGAGTGAGAAGCATTTAAAATTAAAATATAAAATTGCTCCACTTCACACGTATCTACAACGTCTGATCAACAGAGGCGACCGGGGCTAAGTTCCAGTATTTCATATTGTATAAAAGTGGAGTATATAAAATATCAAGCGAAGCTAATCAGTGGATAAGTGCAATTATGATTTTTTTACTTAAAAAATAAAATATTATAATCTATTTATTTACGTTTGACCTAAACACATCAAGAAAAACGTATTTAATTTGTTTAAAAAGTCAGTAACTATGGTTACAACAATAAAAAATGTATTGCGTTTATTCAAAAGTCGGTAATCTCATGATTTTTACTAGGTGTTTATCTTAAACGATAATAAACAAATTTTGGAGGTTCAATCTATTTTCTATAAAATGTATTCATTTTGGCGACGGATTTTGACGGTGTAATTATTCTTTGAAACTATTAGGTTGTGAATTTAATGGAGATTAATCCGATTTATTTTAATTCGGAATGACATAAATTTATTAAGCAAAAAAAACTAATATTTGAACTCGGCAACACTTGTGTCGTCACACGGCTTTTTGCTCTGGCGACAAATTTAATGGGCCAGACGAGAACTTTAAATCGTAATTACGCCGAAACTATTTTTTTCTAAGAATATTCGATGGAAGATGGTTTCTTAATTTATATGTAACTTAACAGTACAAAAATTTGAAGAAATTAGCATTTTTTGACAATAGAAATAAAGAAATGTAATTCTACTATAAAAAACTAAAATATTGGTTTTCCAGTTTCCTTTCTAATTGGCATAAATCTGTTAGTGTATATGGTCACATTTAAAAACTAATAGAAAATAATTCTTTTGGGATTTAAACTATTATTCTTAAATCCCCGAAAGAAATTTAATTGATAAATAAATGTTACCCTAATAAATATTTTTCTATGGGGCATGTTGCTTATTTTTACACCCTACTTTTGGTATGCCGATTTTAGGTTATTTTACGTCCCATGGTCTAAGTGCAATTTTACGTCTAACGACGTAGGACGTACAAAAAAATTCATTTATTAATTTAAAATAATGTCTCGATTTTGCTTTTTGAGTTAAGAAATCATAAATACGTCTTACTCTAGGTTTTTTTAAGAGAATATTTCTTTGTGCATATTTCCGGTGTACTTAAGAAATAAAATGGTATATATGAGCGGCCAAGTTCTGCAGAACAAAGAGTCATTTAATCTTGTGGGCGTTACTTTTGAGAATAACCTCAACTGGCAGAAGCACATTACATCCATAGCCTCAGCAACTTTAAAAAGGCTTGGATTCCTCTTTCGAGCCAGAAAGTATTTTTCTTCTTCCAATCTGTATTCTCTGTATGTATTCCAAATCAGACTCTCTTTAGAATATTGTTTTCATGTCTGGGGAATAGCGTCTTCTACAACACTTGACATTCTGGACTCCATTCAAAGAAGAGCCCTTCGTCTTATTAATGATCCCACGCTTACTGAAAGGCTTCCTCTTCTTGCCCACCGTCGAGCTGTAGGGGATGTTTCGCTCTTCTATAGGTATTTTCACGGCTTCTGCTCAGAGGAGTTGGCCAGTATAATTCCTTCTCTGGCAGCTCCCCCAGAGCAACACGTAGTGCAACTTTTATGCATCATTTTACAGCAGTGGCTGCTCCTCTACTGGGTCATTTGGTAAATGACCTCCCAATATTTTCGACTAATATTTCCAAACAAATACAATGATGATATAAATAAATAAATATATATATATATATATATATATATATATATATATATATATATATATATATATATATATATATATATTATATATATATATATATATATATATATATATATATACAGGGTGTTACAGAATTTGTCAACAAAACCCGGGGGCGGGTTTAACATTAAAAAATAGGAAAAAAGATCATATAAACAAGGGTCCGGAATTGCTTCGTTTTTGAGATACAGGGCGTTGAAATTTTTAAAAAATTTTTGATTTTTACTAATTTTTAAAAAAATCCTTTTTCAATTTTCTTTAAATTTGGTGTGTGTGTTTGCAATAGTAATGGGTATCTTTTGAATTAATTACATTTAAAATATTTATTCCATTGGCGTCCCCGGGGGTATCTTAGGTCATATTAACGAGAAAAATATGTCACGCCACTGCGTTTTATTAGGTTTCAGTTAGTTTTAGATTGCGCAACTAAAAATACAACTTTTTGTCTCTCTACTTTTTTGGGTCTCGCTTCGTTTTTAAGGAAAAAAATAATTCTCTGAACGGGCTTAAGTAAAACGAGAAAATAATATACAATGCTTGCAATTTTATTAATTAATAATTCAAATAATAACTAAACGAAATACATAATTTAAATAAAACAACAAATTTCAAACTGTCAAAATTTATTCGTTAATGTTCTCACGTCAGTGGCGTTCGTGGTGGTAAGCATTTTATTTTAGTCAAAAAACGGCGCACCTCAAATTTTTTTGCAAAAACATATCGTCTCCCTAAGGAAAATTAATTCTGCTTAGAAAGTGCCTCTTGGACTTTTTCGTTTTAACCCACCGGTTTCGAGATAAAAATTAATTTATTAATCATTAAAATTGGCTTCTTTCGAATTTTAAATAAAAATTAATCTAGATAGCGTCTGTAAATGGTTGTCATATGTCAAACTTTCGAAAAGAGGATATTGTAGAGTGCTTAGTAATTTGCTTTCAAAGTGTTTTAATTAGTTTTAATAAGTTACCTTTAAAATAAGTAAATAATATGGTGAATTATTCGTTTGAAAATTAGCCGACATTCATTTATGTACGGAAAAGCAAACGGGAATTCACAGAAACAAGACGTCTCTATGAGGATGCATTTCCTGGCCGTCAGTTACCTTGTATAAATACTTTTTCGAATGTCCATATACGTTTGAGAGAAACGGGAAAACTCACTGGCAATTTTGTGGATTGTGGGGCGCCAAGAATTGCACGAAATGTGGAAAATGAAGAAAACGTTTTAGAAGCGGTGGAACAAAATCCTGCTATCAGTACAAGGCGTCTGGCAAATCAGTTGGGGAATACGAATCATGTGAATGTATGGCGAATACTCCGAGTACCAGCTATATCCTTACCATTTACAAAGGGTTCAAGGTCTCTCAAGCAGATTTTCTACCCAGACTACAGTATTGTCAGTGGTTCAGACAAAGAACTGCAGAAAATAGGCAATTTATTTCGTTTGTCTTGTTCACCGATGAAGCTTCGTTTACCAGAAATGGTATTTTCAACTTCCATAACGAACATTTCTGGGCGGATGGGAATCCCCACATCATCCATCAATCGAGGCACCAGCAGCAGTTTTCGATCAATGTGTGGGCCGGGATTATTGAAAAATTATCTGGTTGGTCCCTTTATTTTACCCAACAGATTGGATGGACAAGCATACCTGCATTTTCTACAGGAAAATCTGCCCATCCTTCTAGAAGCTGTCCCTCTTAATGTTCGCAGTCATTTTATGGTTTATGCACGACGGCGCGCCTGCTCATTTCAGTCGGAATGTAAGAGATTATTTAAACCTTACGTTCCAAGGAAATTGGATTGGGCGAGGTGGGCCTATTCCTTGGCCACCCCGATCACCGGACTTAAATCCGTGCGACTTCTACCTCTGGGGACATCTTAAGCAACTGGTGTATTCCACTCCCATAGCGAATGAGGCCACATTAGTGCAACGTGTAACCAATGCTTGTGAAACAATACGCCAAACACCTCGAATATTTCCAAGAGTGAGAAGAAATATGCGAAAGCGAATTAGAGCATGTATCGAAGCTCAGGGGGTAGCCATTTCGAGCATTTCATTTGAATTCAAAACTTAATACACTAGTTTTTGTTACAAATAAAATTTAGTTTGTAGAATTTTTTTTTCTAAATTATGTATTTCGTTTAGTTATTATTTGAATTATTAATTAATAAAATTATTTAAGCATTGTACATTATTTTCTTTTTAGTTTTTAGTTGCGCAATCTAAAAACTAACTGAAACCTAATAAAACGCAGTGGCGTGACATATTTTCTCGTTAATATGACCTAAGATACCCCGGGGACGCCAATCGAATAAATATTTTAAATGTAATTAATTCAAAAGATACCCATTACTATTGCAAACACACACACCAAATTTAAAAGAAAATTGAAAAAGTTTTTAAAAATTAGTAAAAATCAAAAATTTTTAAAAATTTCAACGCCCTGTATCTCAAAAACGAAGCAATTCGGACCCTTGTTTATATGATCTTTTTTCCTATTTTTTAATGTAAACCCGCCCCGGTTTTGTTGAAAACATTCTGTAACACCCTGTATATATATATATATATATATGTATATATATTTATATATATATATATATATATATATGTATATATATATATATATATATATATATATATATATATATATATATATATATATATATATATATATATATATATATATATATATTAAATCTTTTAAATTTCCCTTTATTATTCTAAGCATATAAACTCGTTGACCGATTTCTGGGTTCCACAAGCTTCGTGCAGCGATCTCCAGATTGGTGGTTTCGTTTGTTGGCTTAAAGTCGGGCTGCCAGCCTGCATTAACCGTATTCAAACGGAACCGAGTCGAGTATTCCCGATCTAATTTACGATTGGGCGATTTCGGCTGCTTTCCGAAGCAGTGTAATCGCATGATCTGGGTCAACAGCCGCGAAGAGGAAATTACGCATTTTTCGAGGTGTTTGTTTGTTATTCATTTATTTTTGAATTTTATTTCTTCTTTTCTTGAAGTCAACGTCGGTGTGAAATAAAATGCCTAAAACTAAATCCTTCAATCATGTTTTTTTTAACTAAAAATCAGTTGATATACATTTGATATTTTAATTAATGACCTCCCCGAAAGATTGACCACGAGCCGCCACTGTTTTACAGTTCAGTTAGAGAGGCCCCGAACTTCCCGCCTTCTTCGTTCCTTCATCCCTAGAGTGTCAAGACTATGGAACAGATTGCCCGCAGAATTTTTTCCTACTCCTCCCAATTTTCAAATATTTAAGTCCCGTGTGAACAAACTCTATCTCGTCGCACTTAAGACACCCACGGTATTCTACGTTAGTGCTTAGGCATCAGCCTTCGTGGACTGTCCCATGATAAAAAAAAAATAGTATTATTGATTGCTTCTG
This sequence comes from Listronotus oregonensis, assembly GCA_019359885.1. Lineage (NCBI taxonomy): Eukaryota > Metazoa > Arthropoda > Insecta > Coleoptera > Curculionidae > Listronotus > Listronotus oregonensis. The sequence continues at coordinate 9,660 of JAHBCN010012866.1, forward strand.
GTATTGCATAAGTGTAAGGTAAAATAACAATGGGTTTTTCAGCCTACTGTAAAAGTAATAAATTCAATTGTTTGATTTAACAATAATAAAATTTGTATATTGTACATTTTTCGTCCGAAAAACCCTTTACAGTATTCGTTTCAAAATTCCAGACTCGGCTTCGTTTCCGGACTCATAACGTAAATATCTATTAAACACCAAATAATACCTTCAAAATTTCCACATTTTAAATTTGTTTTATCCTGTTTATAAAAGGAAAATTTACTGGGATTTCTAGAATTCGTGGTAAAATGGTATTATTTAGTTATTGTAGTTTGTCACATAAATCTTATGTTTCTCATGGTATTTAAAATTCAAAATATTGCTTCATTTTCAGTTGGCTGTTTCGCATATTTAATTAGTAGTTGCAAAATCCATGTTTACTGTAAATCCCGCCAAGGGGAACCCGGGTCTTTTATCTCGTACACAATCAGAAAAAAATGCAAAAAAGAACCAACCCATGACGCACTATTTTCACCTGTATAGCATGTGACGCCATATCTCTTTTATATATTTACTAGACCGACGAAGAGACATTCATTCTGAAACGCGAGAAGACATTGAAAAGTAGTAAATCGGTCTTTGACTCATTAAATTGCAAGTAGAAAAGTTTGTTGTAATTGTAGTTTAATTAAAAGAATTTGTAATTAAAATGATTACAAGAATGTTTGTAGTTTTGTTTGTGTTGGTTGCTCTTAGCTTAAACTTGGTAATATCAAGACCGGCTAATTCATATAGCGGTAAGTTTTCTCATTCAATTTATTTTGTTTTTAAATAGGGAAAAAAAACTAAAATTTGGAAAACTTTAAAAACAACATAATAGGTAGGTGTACTTAATATAGAGAAGCAAACTTAGGGTTGAAAATGTTTTTATCAAAAAAGTATGTGAAAAAAATTTTTTGAATAGATAGAATAGGCCCCTTGCACATTTTTTTGTTGGCTAAAAATAGACCATTATATCTAAAGGGCGCTTTTGCCAATTTTTTTTTATATATAAAATTCTATATTAAAGTGACAAGCATTTAAAATTAAAAAAACCAATCATATCTGGTACACAGAATTCTCCAAGACCAACAAGGGAGTAGGAGCTGGCATCTATGGAGTATGGAGACAAGCCTAGAGAAAAGATAACCCTAAGTCTTGGTCAGCACGCCACGGGTGTCCAAGCGAAAATCACAGCAATAATGCATTGTGCCGTGCTTATTAAAGAAAAAGGGAGTAATCAGTTCTCCAAAAGTTAATTCCAAACTAGTGGGGGACTGTATACAGGCCCTAGAAAAAGTCGGCTTGGCAAACAAACTTACGGTAGCCTGGGTACCGCTCAAATAATCTAATCTAATTTAAAATTAAAATATAAAACATGCCCACAAAAAAAGGTATCCACTATACACGTATTCACAACGCCTGATCGACAGAGGCGACCGGGGCCAAGTTCTATTATTATATCTCGGATAAAAGCGTAGTGGATAAAATATTAAGCGGTGCTCGTCAGTGAATAACTGCCATTTTCATTTGTTTAGAGCTTTAACCTATATTTTGTAAAAAGTATTTTTTTGTGGTAATTGCTATGGATTTTGACAATGTAATTACCCTTTATACTATTATATCGCCTGTTTAATAGACATTAAGTCGATTTATCTTTAATCAAAAAGAAAATTGAACGCGATGGATTTTCTCTTTTTGCTCTGAGTAATAGTATATTACATACCGAGAGTGGTAAGAAGCCCATTACACACGATTTCGAAAATTACGGTTCGAGCGTGAGCGATACCAATTCAGAGGTGTGGGCTACCACTGAGTTGTGTACTATACCTTTTCTACGACTTTATGTTTAGTTTTTTTATAAATAAAAGCAGAAGATTATGTAAACTTTAAGTAACAATACAAATAATAATACAAACATTTGCGTTGTCAAGGCGATGCTATTTGTTTCATAGCCAGCTTTACGTAAAATCTATTGAAAGTTTTCAAGATTTTGGGGGCTCGCGGCTAATGGATTGTGGGTTGTAAAAATTATATATATATATATATATATATATATATATATATATATATATATATATATATATATAAATATATATATATATTTAACTGCCCTTACGCACAGTTTGGCTTCTTACAGTATAGTGTTTGCAATTAGAGATTTACTGATAAAGTAGACGGTGTGTAATTAGGTTCTTATTATAGGGTAAAAATAGTATATTACATACCGGAGTGGTGAAGCCCATTACACACAAATTGAAAGGTGTGTAATGGGTTACCACTCAGTGGTGTAATATACTTTTTCTACGACTTTATGTTTAGTTTTTTTATAAATAAAAGCAGAAGATTATGTAAACTTTAAGTAAAATACAAATAATAATACAAACATTTGCGTTGTCAAGGCGATCTATTTGTTAACCAACTTTACGTAAAATCTATTGAAAGTTTTCAAGATGCTAATGCGATTGTGGAACTGTTACGTAAATATATATTACGTAACTGCCCTTACGCACAGTTTGGCTTCTTACAGTATAGTGTTTGTAATTAGAGATTTACTGATAAAGTAGATGGTGTGTAATTAGGTTCTTACTAATATAGGAGTAGAAAAAATAAATTACATCGCGTTCCTTTATTCCGATTTACGATAAGTCGGTTTAATGTCAATTAAATGTATAGCATAATAAATGTAAAAGGTCAAAGTCCTTAAAAAAATAATTTTACAGAAAAAAACCTTGTGGCTCTAAAATATGTTTATTATCGTTTGAGAAAAACACCTCGTAAGTAATCGTGATTACCGGCCTTTTGAACCAATACGATACATTTTTTGTGCAGGTGTTTTTGAACATATTATCGTGTTCTTCTTTATAAATAAACAAATGGAAATGACACTCTTCCTCTAATTAAAAATTTTAACTTTTTCAATATCCGCTTGTTATTCTGTTCGCTTTGCTTTAATTCATGATGTAATAGTGGAACATAGCCAAGGTGGCCTGTGTTAAACGTGAATATGTGTGGTAAGCCCCTCGTGACGTCAATATTGTTTTGGCGCAAATGTTTTATATTTCAATTCCAGCACTGTTATTTTGTAAAAAAAATATGGGAAATGCTTTATTTAGATACAAGGGATTATTTTCTGGCCAATAAAAATAAATATGTGCAAGGGCCTATTATGTTTACGAAATTATTTTACCATAATTAATTTTGAAAAACGCTCGTTTTTTGAGTTGTAACATTCCAAAAAATAATAAGTGTGATTTTTTAAACTAATAGAAAAAAATCCTTTTGGGGCTTTTATTTTTATTCTTGTATCTCCGAAAAAAAATTAATTTGTTATTAAATGTTACCTGAGTAAATATTTTTGATATGCGGGCTTTTTACTTATTTTTACACCCTACCTTTGGCATGCGGGTTTTTAAGATTTTCTTTCGTTCTATGGCCTAGAAGTGTTATTTTACGCCCAAGGATGGACAAAAAATATTGTATTTTAAAATAATGTCCTGTTTATCGTGCTAAGGAATTTTAAATACGTCTTATTATAAGTTTTTTTTTAAGAAGAGAATATTTCTTTGTGCATATTTCCGATATACTTAAATAATAAAATGGTATAGTATTATTGATTGCTTCTGGTATTGCATAAGTGTTAAGGTAAAATAGCAATGGGTTTTTCAGCCAATTATAAAAGTAATAAAAATCAATTGTTTGATTTAACAATAATAATATTTGCATACCACACTTTCTTTTTTTACATAAGTAAGACATTATTCATATTTAAAATTTTACTGAGAAGGCAAATGAAAGCAGACTATATACAGGGTCTTTCGAAATCAGCCCACAATATTTCTAGACCGTAAGTCATACATAAATAAGGGTTTTATTATTTTAATATACATTTTTAATGCCAAATTTATGATTTAGTAAAGTAATAAAAATTATTTAAGGTTTATTTGGCAATTTTATGTTTATTTTGGAAAAATGGGCGATGTTCAAAACTGAATATCTCAGAAACTACTTGACATAAGATCCTTAATTGTAGGTAGTAGTAATGGAAATATCTATTGTAATTTACATACCGAATCTCATACCTTTATGTAAAACGATAACGAAGTTAGGCTAGGGAAGAAAATACGCTGAAACATTTCATGTAATATAAACACTGCGTGTGCGTATATTTCTTTTGGTTATAATTAGTTCAACGCCTAAAGTCGACTTCCCTGTTTATTCTTTACTAATAAAATTATTAAAGGTGGAATCTTTAACCTAAAACTATATATAATTTTCAGACAATCCAGAAGTTATGTGCAGATTACCAGAAGTGAGAGGTCACTGCAGAGCATTAATAATGAGATGGCATTATGACCCAGAGACGGGTAAATGTTACGAATTCGGTTTTGGCGGTTGCGACGGAAACGGTAACAATTTCCCCACCAGAAAGGCCTGTATGGACATGTGTTCTGGTAAGGAAGTATTTTCTATAAGTTAACTGAGAAAAATAAAGACATTGATTATTTTTATTGTATTTAAATATGGCTTTAAAAATATCCCATTTAAAAGAAAAGACACGTGCTTACAAAGACAAGCCATATAAAAAGGTTTGAGTGTCAATTACCCTTTAGTGAACCTTAATGCAGGGCCGTATTTAGGCGGTGGCGAGATGGGCGCCCGCAAAGGCGCAGCTACCTAGGGGGCGCAAAATCGATTAAGAATTTTTTTTATCATTGTCTGTACCGTAGTTATATTACGAGTATTATTACTTTTAATTGACAAAATTATTAAAATAAATAAATTACAACAGAACAATTTTATAACAAAATTTTAACTTAGATACTTAATTTAATTATTTTTAATATATTACAATAAAAAAATGTATGAATTATTAATAAAATATCAATTTATCCTGATACCTACAGCAAGAATTTAACTCTTTAATTTTTTTTAATATTTAAGCTGGGTAAATTGGTATTGTGTAAATTGGGGGCAGCTCTAGTTCTTTTTTTTAGTATAAATGTAACGTTTTAGTGGACCTGCTATGCACAGTATTTTTGTAACTACGATATTATTGTTCAGAAAATTTATTTTAAGTTTAATCCTCCGCAAATAAGGATGTATAGTTAATTTACATTTCACTTCTTTCATTAAGATACAAACAGTTGTTTTATGTAAATTATGTCTCTTTCAAATGGTAGGCTAATATTTTCATACAAAAAAATACAGAATTTGACACAAATTCCACCACAAAATTGGTATTTTAAAGAAACGAAATTCTCGGTTCATAAAACTTTAAACCTACAACTTTGCACTTTAATTTTGTAAAATTTCCTGGCAATAACCCCCGGAATCCCCGTTTTCGTTGGGGGGTATTCCATACTCCAAAATCCCCCAACGCGGCCATACTTAGATACGGCCCTGCCTTAAGGGAGCTTTTACAAATACGTAATCATCAGTGAACAAATTAAATGGCACGTGCCCATTAGAAGTCGTTAAAATTGATAAGTAATTGCTAAAAATAAAAGTCTTCCCTATGATGATACTAATGTCTAGTGGTTAAACTAGCGCATTTTTTAAACAACTGCTTAGGTACTTTATACGACTATTATCTTATTCTTTTAATTAGCTTTTATGACTGATACTATAAACTTTAATTTAATTTTTTTAATATTACAAATTAAAATTAATAATTTGGACCATATGTAAGTTGGATATTCAAAATGCTTAAGAGGTTCTCTGGTTTGACCATCTGATTTTTATGCTTTTTGGGATTTTTTTTGTGAGGACCAATAAGGAGATAGAACTTTGGAGTTTTTATAATTTATTTATAAGTGTTTTTAGAGTATACATATAAATTTTTAGCTAAAAATATTCAATATAACCAAAGTTATAGTGCTCTGAAGACACCTGCCTCCAAAAAATGTACGCTTAGTCCCTCCATGAAATCAGCTGATTGACTTATCTGAAACTAAAAAGTCGGCGGCGTTTTAATCTGTAAGCTTGGACTATTATGAAAAGAAAATTGAAAATTGGATTTTTGACAGACTTTGGAACAAAAAAATTCAAATTTCATGTATTTTTTGTCAACTTTTTGTTTAAAAAAATAGAAAAATTTTAAATTTTGGGGTGATAATAGATCATTTCGTGCGTCTATATGTGCTGAGTCGACCCTATAAATTTTAAGAAAATCAGCAAAACCGTTTTCGAGATATGATGGAGGAAATTTTGAAAAACATAGCTTTGAGAAAAACGAGTTGATAGTATCAACTATAAAACCCTAACTTACCATTAACCAAAATAAATTTCACAACGTAAAAAACTACACCATTTTTCTCCTAAATTTGTCTGTACTTGCATAAGCATACATTTATATGAAGGGTCTCAGTAAGCTAATATATAAGAAGGTATTCTAATCCTGCAATGCATGATGGGAAATGTGTCAAGCGGTCGCGACCCGACGAGTGTGTTTGGCACACTAAAGTATTTTTATCCCAACTTCCGCAATATAAAAATAAGGATGAAATACTTTGGTGTGCAAGACACACTCGTGGCGGCGCGACCGCTTCATTGCAGGATTGGAATACCTTCTTATATATTTTCTTAGGTTTCAGGTATCAAACCAATAGAACAAAGGGATCAGCCTGTATCTTTATAATGGCTTCCAATTTTAAAAAATAACTTTACCACCATATTCTACACATATTTAGAAAACAATTTATGCAAAAAAATGTTTTTTTAACCTATCATACCCAAACTTGATCAAACCACAGTTTAGTTGGATGGTTGGGCAAAAACCGCTGGCCAAATTGTACATAATTAAAAAATAACGTATCATCTTGTACTTTGTGCTGATTATACCAAATTTCTTTTAAAAACTCAATAAAAATTGTAATGCTGATTTTGGCCATGTCTTATTGTTAATCTAAATTTCCAAAAAAAAAAAGTTTTGCAGAGGAGCGTTATTAGGCCCATGTTTACAATATACAATATACGCAACATTTCTCTTGACTCACTTTTTTACATGTTCTTCAGTGAGAAACACATTGCTTATGGTTTGAAGCGATTATAAATATTTTTTTGTTTTAGCAATTCGATAAAGTTGGGCAAATGGTATCGACGTTTCCAGTCTCGTTTCCAGTATTATCAATTGAAATCCTGCACCACACGGGAGAAAGAAGATGCTGTTTTTGTTTTTTTATTTTAATTGGTACAAATTTAGGTTAAGATCTAATGTTATTTATTTATTTTATATTTTTTATATTTTTAGTAATAAAATCTGTTTTAAATAATACATCTTCTATTAAATTATACCTACCTCAACCTGTCACTACAAAACTTTTCTATTGTTTTCCAGAAAATGTATTTTTAAAATTGACAAAAATATTGACTTTTTTAGTATTCATTAAAGAAAAAGCCGGTGGGATTACCAATTTTCGATCACAACAGATCGGTTGACCTCCAAGGGATTTTTAGTAAGCCGCAGGTGTTTAAAGACTATCATTATTTAATTAAAAACAGAAATTATTAAAATAAAAAATATAACTTGCTTTTTAATTTTCATCCAAGCAGACCAAAATAACTGATGTTATTTAGTTCTGGTAGAGAAACCGTTTTGGTTTAACGCCATTTTTAACCAAATATAAACCGTGGCTTAAGCTATGGCTTCCTTGGAGAGCGGTGCCCTAATAAAGCTACCTTTATAAAACGGCCATATTTTTTTCGCCAATAAATACAGGGTGTCCGAAAAATACGTGTACAACGTTTGATGACAGACTCCGGACGTCGAAATAAGTCGATTTGAGTGAACTTACTTATATCCAAAATTGCTTTAATTAGCCTGCAGAGGGCGTCAAAGATTTTTAAAAATTTTGGTTTTTCCTAAATTTTTCAAAAACGTGCAATTCGCTTTTAATAATTTTTGATGGTGGGCCTTGGGTTATAAAATAACGTTTTCTGTTGGCATAGTTACGACTGTACTTAACATAAAGTAAGTATTATAAACGTGACGTCGTATGTAGTGGCTTCTTTTGATTTTTTATGTCATTGACTTACTGACAAATCAGATACTTTTTTCTAGTAAAACAATGCACTTGAAAGATTTTTCATTTTTTGCAAAATTTTGCTAGGATAAGTGGCTATGCCAGAAAAAAAATCATTTTTAATTTTATGCTCGGGCAATTAATAATTAAAAACACTCGGTAAAAACAAAACATTAATTTAGCAAATGTGCAAAATGACCACCATTTTATTGAATACAATTATTTACACATTTTAAAAAATGAACTTGAACTTTATTAAATGTATCGGTAATATTAGGATGGTTGCTTGTATTTAAAATTCGTTGCCATAATTCTTCGTGCGTGTTTACAGGAGTCTTATAAATTTCGGTTTTAGGAGCATCCCACAAAAAGAAATTACACATATTTAGGTCCGAGAACGTGGTGGCCATTGTACTGGTGCATTATTACCTCTTTTAATCTATGAGGGTATTGGTCATGAAGGTAGCGTCTAACAGCCACGGAATTTGGTATACGACGGTCAGGAAATATCTTCATGTAAACCCTACGTCAATTTCCTTTGTAAAACTCGTGCACCAACAGAATGTCAGCTTTTTCGGAGTTGTCCATAAATGGTGGCACGAATGTTCAAACTCTGTCAGCAAATATGTCAACAGAAATATTAAATGCCATAGCAACAAAGAAACATAATAAGGACACCAGCAAACAATGTTTGGTAGAAAACTCTTATTAATATTAATAAAATATCTTGCCCGAGCACGTAATTAAAAATGATTTTTTCTGACATAACCACTTATCCTAGCAAAATTTTGCAAGAGATGAAAAATCTTTCGAATCCATTGTTTTAAAAAAACAAAAGATATAACTACATATGATGTCACGTTTATAATACTTTAGGTTAATTACAGCCGATAACTATGCCAAAAGCAAACGTCAGCCCAAGACTCATCACCAAAAATTATTGAAATCGACTTGCACGTTTTAGAAAAATTTAGGAAAAACCAAATTTTTTAAAAAATCTTTGACGCCCTCTGCAGGCTAATTGAAGCAATTTTGGATATAGGTAAGTTCGCTCAAATCGAGTCTGGAGTCTGTCGTTGTACACGTATTTTCCGGACACCGGAAAATAACGGCCGTTATAGCGTTGAACACAGACGTATAGTTAGAGTTAAATGTGCGATTGGCGCTTTTTTAAAAACGAACGATTTTTTTTGCATCTTCTTTCTCGATCAAACTAAAAGAATCTCATGTTAAAAAAACAGTTTAACGTACGAACGGGAACTTCCAACAGCAGCGAGAACGGGTTTATAAATTAAACTTAATATTTTTTTAACACTTATTTTTGTTTACTGAGATTCTTTTTCTTTTCTGCATATAATATAAAACAAAAACCTAATTTTTCCAGAATTATATGATCAAGCGACCTATTTAGGTATCCCCATCAGTCGACCATTTTCTAACCCTTTCTGTCACTTTCCCTTTTCCTGTTAGACAGCCATAATTAATCTTGTCTTAGTGATCGATTTGACTTCCCAAGAGTCCCTACTTTTATTGCTACATTCTTTTACCCTTTTTAACAAAACAAGTGTGTATCTACACGGTGAACTATTTTTAGGACTTAATCATATTCAATTTTATTTTTTAAAATAATAGTTGTTAAATTTTAATCTTATATTAGCACCATAATCCATGACCATTTTTAAACTTACCATTAAATCTAATGTCAATTAAAGAGGCATTTGTTTCAATTAAAACACAAAGGCAGTTAAGTACATTTTGATACACACACAAACATGCTTTAAGTTTATAATACAGTTTGATGACCACTACACAAAGTATCGGCATTTAGGATTTTCAGTCTTTAAGATTATAGATTTTACAATTACAGATACCTGTAAAAGACAATTACAGGTTTCTATAGTAGATAAATACAGGTTTCTGTATTTAGTGATGACTAAATTACAGATTTATCGTTAGCATTAACTCAAATCGAAAAGATGGCACTACTAAGTTTTACTTATTGGTAGGGGAGAAGAATGTTTTTAGACGAGTGCACATTTTAACACCCAAATGTCACTGCCCCTACGAGCGGCATTTTTGTGGATTGTTTTGTTTTTCTTTCGTGTTTTGTAATTGTTTAGTTCAGTGTATTTTTTCTAATTCAGAGCATTTATTGTGGATTTTTGGTGATTTCTATTTAAAAACTATGCCTTGCTTCGTTAGAGAATGCAAGAACTTTATCCGAAAGGCGGATAAACCATTAGGAATAATGTTTCATGAGTAAGTTTTTTTTTAATTCGATCTTTAGTTTTAGAAACCCAGGGCCTATATCATTTTGGGCAAGATGAAAAAATTATTTTAATTAAAAAAATGTAAACTCCTTTAACAAAAATAATCATTTTTTTAAAGTTAACGTAACCTTACTAAAGACACTTGGAATAAAAATCATATAAAATACATGTAACAAAATGGGAGTTGACGTACAGGCTCTTCAGTTTTCGTATCTTTTCATATACCCTCTCCCTTATTACAAAAGATAGAAAGATAGGGCCTGCAGTTTACTGTCCTATTTGTTTGTAAAACTTTCATTGCCGCACAGGGCAATTTTGAAAATTTGTGCTATCATAGCCTATAATAATTTGATAAAAAATATTTTTTGTAGATTCCTAAGCAGACAGTTTTACTTGAGCTGTGGCTAAATGTACTGGATATAATGGGTGACTGAACTTGGTCAAAAAACAAAAAGGTTGTTTTCAGCTCTTCGACAAATCTGATTATGTTTATGCTCGAGAAAGGAAATATTAAAACCAAAACCATAGAAGAGGTTAACGAAAAGAAAGACTAATGAAACTAGACTCTTTAAAAATAAACTATGATTTTAGAATTGAGTATGATTTTTATTTAATTATTTTAATTTTTTAAATTAGTAAATTTTAATTAATGATTAGATTACTTGGTTTGTATTTGATTTTTAGACATCTAAATTTGTCTGTGTCTAGAACAAGTAGTCTAATATGTTGTTACATATGTGGGAGGAGTATAAAGAGAGTAAAAAAAGACTGAGAAACGCCATCAGGAGAGCGAAACGAACCTGTTGGAAGGAACTATGTGATAAAATAGACTGTGATATTTTTGGGGATGGCTACAAAATAGTTATGAAGATGTTAGTGGGATTCCGCCCAGACCAAACCTAACAATGCAACATATGGAAGAAGTAGTAAACCACTTATTTCCAGTGCATAGACCTGTGATATTTAACTGTGATATAGATAGTAGAGATTTTATAGATTTTACGTTAGATGAACTGTGTGTGGCTTACGGGAAATTTAAGAATAACAAGGCACCAGGACCAGGAAACGTTCCAGCCGAAATCATTAAGCATGTGGAATTGGAGAAACCAGAATACATTCTGAGAGTCTACAACAGATTGGCAAAAGGAGTTGACTTTCCAAGAGAATGGAAACAGGCTAGACTCGTGTTACTAAAGAAAGGAGATAAACGTATAGATGATCCAGCTTCGTGGAGACCCATATGCATCCTAGATGCAGAAGGAAAACTGTACGAACATCTGATCCTTATTAGATTGAGTAGAGAGCTGCAGAGAACCGGTGGTCTAGCGGATCGGCAGTTTGGGTTTAGGGAAGGCCGACAGACAGTTGATGCTATCAAAACTGTTCTGGATATTGCAAGAAACGCAGCAAACTACTCTGCCGCACATAGGAGATTATGTGTTATGATTACACTAGATGTTAGGAATGCATTCAATAGCGTGTCATGGCAACTACTCTTGGAAGACCTAAGAAAAAAGGGTATAAGTAAGAACCTCGTTGGTACTATAGCATCTTACCTATCAGAGAGAAGATTAATACTGAAAGCAGAAGGCACAACGAAGAGCATACCAATCAATAGCGGCGTCCCGCAGGGATCGGTGTTAGGCCCAACCTTATGGAATGTCCTCTACGATGACCTTCTTCGGATGGAACTACCAGATGGAACTACATTAATAGGATTTGCAGACGACATAGCTATGAACGAGGAGACCCTCATAAATACGTCGAATACATGACTACAAAGGATAGTGAACTGGATGGAAAGAGAGCAACTTCAACTTGCTCCTCAGAAGACCGAGGCAGTGCTACTTACGACAAAGAGAAAGATACTACTGATCCAATTCAATGTGCAAGGGACACTGGTAACGCCTGTCAAGGCACTGAAATACCTCGGGGTATGGCTAGACACCAAATTAACCTTTGCAGAGCATGTTAACAAAACCATAGAGAAAGCTGAGAAAACGATTTCAGCACTATCGAGCCTTATGCCAAACGTTGGAGGACCCAGAGCCTCCAAAAGAAGAGTCCTGTCGAGCGTGATCCATTCACAACTACTGTATGCTGCACCAGCATGGCATTCAGTAACCGGTAACAACCAACTCATACAAAGATTAAGAAGAATACAGAGAATGATGTCGATCAGGGTGTGCAGTGCATACAGGACGATATCGGCAGAAGCAGTGACTGTGATCGCCGGAATCCCACCCATAGAACTGCAAATTAAGGAAAGACTGGAAACATACAATGGTCTAGAAAGAAAAACCATTAAAGACAATGTGATTGCTGGCTGGCAAAAAATGTGGACAAATGGGGCATACGGACGTTGGACGTATAGATTGATCCCGGAAATTCAACCATGGCTGAATAGACCCTATGGAGAGGTTGACTATTTTCTCACTCAAGCACTCGACGATGTTCAAAATATTTGTTCGATCGACGAAGAGCAGCATCAGGAGAGTGCACGTACTGCGGAGAGAACGACGATGCGGAACACACCCTTTTCGCATGCCCCAAATGGGAACAAGCGAGATTGGAATATCAGAGGGGTACTGGAAGAACATTTGATGCTGTCAACATGATGAGAAATCTGATGGAATCAGAAAAAACCTGGAAAGAAACTTATTCAATTATTCGGTACATTATAGAGAGCAAAGAGAAAGAAAGCCGAAACTGAAACAGACTGCCTCTACACTGAAGTAATGCGAATGCGGAATCCGGTGTAGAGAGCGAGACGACAGGGAGGGTTTTAGTCGGTAAGATTCCGACACTACCCATACCACTTGGGTGACTTATACAAGATTTCCACTCCTCTTAAAAAAAATATGTTGATAATGGTGCAAAATTAGATAATCAATTTTCAATTTTATTTCTATTTCGAGAAACTCTTCTTCGATGGGGATATGAAAAACATGTTAAAAGAGTCAGGTGGAAGTATTTATGTATACTACTTTCACCAACCATCAGCCATTTATGTGATTTAGGCATAAATTTTAGATTGAATTGGCTAATAAAAATATTAGTTAGTAGATTTGTAGCCAGCATCTTTGGCTTTTTAGTCAGTTGGCTGTTAAACTTGATTTTTTAATAGAATACCAAGAATAAAACCCTTGTATTTTTGTACCTAGCATTGGTATGATTTGTATGTATTACTTTAACATTATTTTAGTAGTAAATATAAACCAGTTTATTAGTTGTTTTATTTTATACAAACACAGGGTGTTCAAAAAATGCACTGCCAAATTTCAGGAGGTGGTTTCTCATAGAAAAATATTTAAAAAAAGTATCTCTGTGGGTCCGAAAATGTATAGTTTCTAAGATACAGGGTGTTATATTTTGCCAGTATTACTTCTTTAATAAGGGCCCATTTTCAGACCCATATAGAAACTTTTTTTCATATCGTTACCTTTTAATGAGGAGTCACCTCCTGAATATTGGACGTGCCTTTTCGAACACCCTGTATATATAATGCCGCAAAATTAATAAAAGCCATACAATTTCCAAGTACAATATCATTTCTCATCAAAGATTTTTTAATATAATAGTATTCCCTCGTATCCTTGGGCCCACAGCTCTACTGTGAAAACATAGTGGATGCTGTGTAGTTTCACTGTGCTTTCACCGTAGACTCAAGGATGCCAGAGTTTTTAAATCAAATTGTATACCTATTGCACAACAAAGTGGTATTTATTGCTTAAGAACTGTTAATTATATAATTTTATAAATTTGGTAATCAATTTTTTTAAATGCGATTTAAAAAGTTACTCTACTCAGCTGGATTAAAAACACCTATAATATTACTCATAAAATAATCACATGAATGTCATTCTTAAAGCAAAATAAATCTTACTAGGGATAAAATTAAAAGTATTTTCATAATAGTTTTTCCATCTTGTATTCCAAATAAATATATAAACTTTAATTTACTTGAATTTCCCGCTCTCTGATTGACATTTGAACTGCAAAATGGAGGCCTCCATAATCTGCTCTTGGATAGGAGAAGCGAGTTCTATTCCCCTTCCATATCTCTGGTTGCCACGAGGCTTTATAATCGCAAAAATATAGGGTTGGCCTGAATTAGCGAAATTCTATTGATAAATACCATATATAATTTAGAGGTCCAGTTTCCATTAGAGCAAGCTGAATAGATAAATCAAAAAATATTTTAGCATGCATACATGCAGTGTTTAAAATCAGCGAACGCCGTGCCTTTTATGCTAGTAAATAAGCAATCCACTGCTGCTCGACACGGAATTTCTAAACGTTCAAGCGGAAGTTATTCGACGCATTTAATAAGGTAGCGGAGTTATGAAATACAAAACTCCAGACTGCCGTTGCTTTAAGGCCGATATTTTACAGTATTAGTTAATATTAAATCGGGGAATTCGTATAATTAAGAACACAGCGGCATTTTAAGCTTCTCTGTAAATAATAGCCGAGGTAATAAAATGCGGTCTAGCTGTGCACACATATTTTGCAACATTTGACACATATGAAAATTTTACATTTTTGAGATGACAGTTAGTAATACAGGGTGGGCTATAAATTTTTGCACATTTGTATCATTCTCAGGGTAATACAAAGCAAGAAAGGGAACCGAAAGCAAATTAAGCGCGAATCGTTGCTTTTTGGAAATTTAGTTGCAACGAATCAATTTTAATGGGGATTTTTAAGGGTATATCAGCTGGTGTTTGGGGGAAAAGATTTTTAGGAGTTGGTAACCCTGTGCGCAAACGTTTAGATACTTTAGAAATACCCCGAACGTCTTTGCGCTGAATATTAAAATTAGATTTAAAACTCCATCTCTATCAGATACAGTTAGTGCAGGAGTTAAACGAAAGGAATTTAATTTTGGGAAAAACATTTGCGTCGATACAATGTTTTATCAATTTACTAACTTAAAAATTTTCTTTTCAGGCAACCTGCCATATATCTAATAAATCGTTAAATGTACTTAGTTAAAGAAAATTTTCCTGACAAACTAATTTTGCGCAGAGAGGATATTCCACGGCCACCCCGCATTCCAGACCCAGCTCCTCTCACATTTTTGCGTTATTTTAGAAGTCGAGTCTATGTGAATAAACCAACAACACTTAAACTTAAGAAAAATAAACTTATCCACAAACCCAGCGTTTTGTGTTGAGTGCCAGCGGCGAGATGTATGACGATATTATTTTTAAGAAATGATTTTCCCGTCTGTTTTTGTTTTTTTAAATAATTTTTTTAAATAAAGTCATGCATTTTTTCAGGTACATTTTAAAAGTGCAATAAGTGTGTAAAAAAATAACATTTTTATTTGGGTTTTTGTTTTTCGAAATAAGACAAGCTAGTTTCCACCGACAACCGACAAGTAAAGCATATATTTATTAACTCTAAAAAAAAGGTTATCAATTTGCTGCTACCTATGTAAGTAATATTATTGGCTCTGCAATATATTTATATATGATAATCTAGTATGGCTTTCAAGCAAATATACAATTTATAGGTATACTATGTATGTTTGTTTGTATGTACGGTTGTCCTCCCATGTCTTTGAAACTATTAATCTGATTGTCACCGTTTTTAAAAAAATTATTGATCTGACATGATTACTTTATAACGTCAAATAAAATATTACTATAAAAAATGTTTTAAAAGCAATAAATAAAAAGCGTGAAGTATTCGTGGATAACTGATCTTTAAAACACTTGCTCTATTTCGGGAACTCCGGCTACGCCATCGTGCTCGAAAAATCGTGCATGTTTTAAAGACCTTAATATCCA
>JAHBCN010012867.1:0-20000 GCA_019359885.1 Listronotus oregonensis
GTCTAGGGAGGACATCTGAAGACTGTCGTGTATAAAACTTAACCTCGCGATATTCCTAAACTTAGACGTAGAATAGTGGAGGAGTGTGAGCGGATTACCACAGAGGCGTTTCAAAAAGTGCCGAAGGAATTAAGCTCCGACAGTACCATTCTCTTACCAACAATGGCGAACATTTAGAACATTTTATTTAATTTATACTTCTTCTTCTTCTTATTGTGCCCTATCAGGTCCCCCTAACGTTGGCAATCACGATGGCGAGCAGGGATCAGCTCGCCATCGTGCCGCCCGCGTCTTCAGCCACTTTCAACAATTGTTCGGCTCTATGTATGCCTGTCCATTCCCGCAAAAAAGGAAAAAATAGAAAGCCGCAGGTGCGTAGGAAGAAAAAAAATCTTCTGGTTAAAGAACATTCTTTAACTAGAAGATTTGTTTTCTTCCTACGCACCTGCAACCTTCTATTTTTTCCTTCATTATAAGCTATAGTATCTGGTAGCGATTTCTTTTGAGAACATGGCCGAGATATGCCAGTTTTCGGCATTTAACTGTTGTTAAAATTTCACGAACTGTATTTGCCCTGTCTAACGGCCGAGTGATCATCGCGTTGTTAAATTTAGCGATGGACTTAGCAATTGTTAAAAGTTAACAACGGTTTAGAATGTTTAACGAAAAGTCATTGTCAGTGTTATTCAATGATTTTAGTAGGCAACCTGTCAAAATCTGACATTTTGTTAAACATTCTAAACCGTTGTTAACTTTTAACAATTGCCAAGTCCACTGATAAATTTAACAACGCGATCATCACTCGGCCGTAAGACTGCTTCATTTCTTTGCAAAGCTACCCAAAGTATTCTTAGCATTCGTCTATGTAACCACATTTCAAATGCTTCTAGACGGTTGATTGTGGTAGCTTTTAGTGTCCAGACTTCAGCTCCGTACAACAGCACAGACCAAATGTAGCATTAAATCATTCTTTGTCTTAGCTTTAGGTTTAGGCTGTCATTACAAAACATTGATCCCATCTTCTTGAACGTTTTACGGGCTGATTCAATTCGGCATCTAATTTCCCTATCCGGGTCTAGTTGCTCAGTGATGTAGCATCCGAGGTATTTAAAATTGGATACTCTCTCAACGTTCTGTTCATTAATCTGTAGCGATGCGTTGATGTATGGCCGACGGCTAAAGACCCTAAACTTTGTCTTAGCAACATTTATATTCAGTCCCATTTCCTGTCCCACTACTCTTACAGAATTTATGAGATTTTGGAGACCCTGAAGATCATCACATAAAATAGCCATATCGTCAGCATAGCGGATGGTGTTAGCCGTTGATTTTGACCCCGAATTCTTTTTCATATAAAGCCCCTTTAAAGACTTTGTCCGAATATAGGTTGGACAACAGTGGAGACAGATGGATTTGACGTTCATCTGTAAATCTTCCATTGACTCGAACGACTGCCTTCTGTCGCCAGTACAGGTTTTTAAATTATACTCAAACAATGTAATTCTAACGCTTATAAAATATTAATAATGTAAATAAAATGTAAATATTAATTATTTTAATTTGAAAGTTTAAAATTGCATAACTCTGTTAAAAATAATCCGATTTTAAAAAATAAGGTAAGGTTGAAAAAAATACTTTTAAAAAGAGGTACTACATGGTACCTCTTTCTATTAAAAATTTAGAAGTGATATTCAGTGTTGCTTAGGGGTAAAACTGCAGGGTGGAAAAATATGTCCCCCCCCCGTAAATATAAATTTAGGTTTTTTTTTTAATGATATTTAAAACGTTATTTTGGGTGGCTAATTTTGAAATGAAAGCCCTGTATATTTTGCATGTAAAGTACAGACCATTTCTTTTGAACCTTGTAACGAAACATTTATTTTCATTATCTGTTCATCGTTTTTCTTTAAAAGCAAATACCTTTACGAAACAACATAAATACCGCGATTATAATTTATTAATAACATAGTAATATTTAGTTGAAATAAAGTTCCTACCTGAATATTGTTATTTAATATTTATACTATCATAGTTTATAGCTTCTCTCTTAAATTAATTATAGCCCGAAACGATTCTAAAGGAAACTATTAGAGCGTTGCAGCCTAATCTCACTGCATCCATCGCAGTCTATCTTTTTCTTAAGCATTAACGCTATGCGAAGATCTACTTTGCTCTCTTTTTCGAGTTCAAGGAAGTGGCATTGGCGGTCATTGACTAAACGACCTTGTGGATTCCATTGCTTCTGTTGCGTTTATTCGCCTATTTTGCAAATGATATTACTTTAATTTTATGGTATATTAGGAATGGTATAATGGTATTTCTTTTTTATGCTATTACTAGGAAGTGTAAAATATTCTGTTCAGTTAAAAATAAAATAAGACATTTTTGCAGGTTAGACATGCATTTATGCAGGGGCGCATTTAAGGGTTCCCAATCCATAAGCACGGATACACAGACATTCGACCCCCAAAAACCGCCAAACAAATTTGACCGTATCCTTTTCTTTGTACAGGTCTGGGTTAAAGCTGTGTATTATTTTGTGACTAACAACCTAAAAGATGCAGTTGATATTTTAACAAAAACCAACCTATTTAAATGGCTTAATATTAAATTTAAAAAATTTAATTTAATATGAGTCTACCAAAAACTATACATTAATCTTTTGACTTAAATATGTAATACTAATAAATAATAATTAATTAATTAACTAATGTACCATCTTTATGACACACCCTAAATGATGCAAAACTAAAATCACTCCATTAAAACAAGGAAATAAACTTGATGAACTTAAAAATGGCTGCTAATATTTTGTTGGTCCCCCTTTATAATAAATTACAACTTTTAGTCTTCCCAAAATTAACTTTCGTGTAAAATTTTGGTATAAGCACCTATAATTTTTTTAAGTTTATCTTTGTTTAATATTGGGATGCTGTAATTAAAATTCCGGTGTAAATATTGTCCAGTGTGGGTAGGTTTTCTGTATACCGAGGTTTGTATATGTCCATTATTTCGTTTGACTTAAACGTCGTTCTTCTGAATTGTGAATTTTATACAGAGTCAAAGACAATTTAGATGTTTTAAGAAACCTTCAAGTTCTTTGTCATTACCTGTCCATAAAATAAAAATATCATCCACATATCGTAGCCAAACTTTGGTTTGATTAATGCAGTTTTAATTGCATGTTCCTCAAACCATTACATATAAATATTGGCTACTACTGGAGAGAGCGATGAACCCATGGGAAGTCCATCTTTCCCCCTCCAAAATAAGAACTACGAAGGCACGCTCCAACAACTTCCCTCACTTCATCCAGCGGTTGGGTGGTGCGTTCTACTAAGGTATAAACTTCGTTAAACTTGGTCCAAATGATGTTAAGATTTTCTACTGGCACTTTTATCAGACTTTCTACATCAAAGCTTACGAAAATATCGTTTTGGGCCTATTTCTTTATTTTTGAGAAACTCAACAAAATGACTAAAGTTTTTAACCAAAAGGATGTGACTTACCGACAATGGTTTAATAAGTTCGTTGCTAACCGTGACAAGTCGGTCAAGCTTCGGTGAACAACGGATAGTATATAAGGTCGTAGCTTTAAGAAAAGTTATCACTTGAAAACGGTTGGAGATACATCAGTAACCGAAACGTTGTGTATTAATTTACAAATAAAGACAATGGAAGTCCAAGATTTTAGTGTTATTGAAACTTTTGGTCAGTTATAACGCAAACAAGACCGAACCCTATAGGACGTGTGTTTGGGATCGTAATCGTGGTAGAATCGATAATTGTTAAATTTGAGTTTTTGAGCCCTAGCTGCTAGGTGTTGTTTTAATATGTCTAAAAACATAATGTGGTTATATTACGTTTAATTAAAAAATCATATTGTTTCCTTTTTGCAGATGACATATACTCCATAACATCTTATCTCCACCTTCACCAACTGTACTGTGGCATAAGTTTATTTTAGGATTTCATTGCAAAATTATTATTTCAAATTAGCTTTATTTCTGTTATTACATATAAAAAATTTCTCAAATCTACTTTACAATTTATTTACTATTTTACAATATAAAATGTACAAATTAATTACAAAATTTTACATTTATTATTTCAGGCTTTGCGAATAAAAGCAACAGTGGATTGGTTGTTAAGGGCTGTGGTTCTCCATAAGCGTATCCTTTGTCGTTATATTAAGCCTTATTTACTGCTTAAATTAATTTGAGTTATCTTTCAAACACTCTGGCCATTGATTTCTATGTGAAATCCTCAAGTCGAAAGTTATTTAAAAATTATTTTTTTAAATATCAGTTAGGCTATCTCTTTTAAAAAAATGTAATAAATTAAAGTGTGAGCAACAAATATAAAGCTTTACATACCTTAAAAAAAATAATAAATGCATTTTTTAAATAACGTTCCGAAAAAATAGCTACCAAATAAGGAGCGAAAAATGGCTAGTCAGAACTCACCCATTTGTTGGAAAATTCTGATAGAAACTTACCAAAAATATATAAAAATATTAAGAGGTTTTATTGAGGTTTTAAAAGATTTTTGGAAGTTTTAATCAGACACATTTTTTTATACCGAATTTTAGGATTTTTAATGAGCTCACTAAACTTTCATAAGTGCTTTTTCAGAAACAAATTGAGAATTTTGTATAAACACTTTTGGGACATCTCTAAAATATTACTATACAATACTTTTTCTCATATATCTTATAAAAGATTTTATGGGACTTGAAAGTATCTACCATTTTATGATCTAATCTATTTTTATTAAAGATTTATGGTTTTATATAACACAGTGGGACTTTAATAATTTATAGTATATTTTCGCGTACAGACTGTAGGAGAATATATCGTATTTTATTGTGTTTTAAGAGCTAGGCCTTCACAAACTATTTCTTAAATTGCAAATTTTAAACTGCAGATAAAGATACAGTAAAAAATATTAAGAGTTAAATGTTTCAAACCTTTTTGAGGGTAGTGGATGATTACAAATACTATTTCAAAAAAGTCTTGGAAAATATAAAGATTTCATAAGTTTATCTTTATCCACATTTATAAAATAAAATAATTGAATTTTTTCTTCTGAAAACTTTACCGTGCTGTAATTAAAAACTAAGAACTTGGGGACATATGTTTATAAGAAATTGTTATCGTATTTTCATCCAAATAGTCAGTCTAAAAAAAAATTCGCAATAATAAAGTAGTATCTTAGTAGTCATAAATCCAAAGTTTTTTGGCTGCCACACTTACTTATTTCAATAATATAAAGAATTATTAAAATTTACTTTAGCAAAAAAAATTAAACATGCTTTTCAATCTTATATAGCAGGTTTAATTAGAATAAAGATTTAATTTCTTAATTTGGTTTCGTCTACATGTGATCAATGGATTTGTTCTAAATTTCGTATCTGATTCTAAACTTTAATTTTTCGATATTGTTGGGCTTGTTCTCATACAATTTATGTTTAAGGCTTCCCAAAGAAAAAATCCATTGTAATTAGGTCAGGTGTCCTAGCAGGCCACTCTATTCACTCGCTTTGTCCTATTCAATAACCTGGAGACACGTCATTTAAATGTTCGTGTACATCTCTACAAAAAAGTGGAGCGCGTCATCCTGTTGAAACCAAAGAAAATCCTTAAAAGTATTTGGGTTATTCACATCTGGAAACCAACGGCATAAGGCGAGCATTAATTCAGTCCTTAAAAGATCCAAGTATCGCTGACCTGCTAGCGTACCTTCAAAGAAATACGGTCCTATGACTCTGTCTCTCACAATCCCGGCCCAAAGATAAACACATCCTTTATACTGGGTATGTTCTTCAACACTAGTGTAGATTGGTACGCATCAAAGGTTTTTGCAAGCCTTTTTCTGCAAAAAATCAATACTACAAAAGCATTATAACTTTAATATACTTTTTAATTTTAAGATTTTTGTATTGTTACTCTGGGAAACGACCTAACCTGAATAATCCCGATCGTTTTATTTACCCCAAGAAGCTAACATCAGCTCCCAACCGCTGTGTTCACACATCGTCGTTGTGGTTGGGCCCAGTAGGATCTTTTGGAACATGCGCTAGAGTTGCTGGTTAGCGGCAACTCTTGTTGCCACCGTAATGAACGGGATCCGAAGCTAAGATGAACACAAGGCTTTATTTAACTCAAGGTGTTAGCATACCGTGCTGATGAGTGAATGACATCCTGTGCCTTAAACAGGTATCCCCAACGGTGCCTCTGAGATACAGGGCGACCTCTCAGAGTATCTAGCCTTACTGTAGTAATGCGGGGCTTTGCCGTGGTGGACTATTACTTCCCTAGCTCAAAACAGAAAGCGGACAGAACCGCTTTCATGGGAAAAGTGACATAGGTGCCCTGACCGAAACGGATAAATCCGTTTCGAGAGGTGCTCCTCAAGGTCACAAGCAGACAAAGGTGCACCGACCGAAACGGGTGAATCCGTTTCGTAAGATGCCCTGAAGTCACCGGCGCCTGTTTCACGGGGAAGGGCTAGTCATCCCGAACAAACAGGTGCTTAGGAAGGGTTCCTGAATCCAAACAGAAGGCGGACAGAACCGCCTTTATAGGAAAAAGGTTCCTGGTTTAACGAAAGGGATAGGACCGTTTTCTGGATAAGGCCGAATCGGCCTCAGAAAGAACATCTGGTTCCTGTAACAAGGACCTGGTAGCTACCCACGTCACTAGTCCGGGAGGGGAGGGCATGAAGATCTAATCGTCTGCTCGTCATACTCTCAGGAGACAGGGACACCAGGACACATCAGAACACATTGTGCTCAGCCCGGTAGCGACACGAGTAAGAGGAGATGTAGAACTCTCTCCCAATCTGGTATCGGATTCATTAGAAGTCCGATCCTATTGGGAGAAATATAAAAAGGTGTGAGCCACAATAGACCGAGCGGTCGCAGTGGAGGGCGTAAAAAGTCCACTCACTGTAAACCTACCTACCTAACATCAGCTCCGGCCATGCTGGCTAGTTGGTCTCTGAACTCCTGTATAAGAAAAAAATTAGAGATAGTGATGTATATAAATGCAAATAGAATGAAATGTTAATTAATATTTGTAAATAAAGCACTGGTTTGGGTTTAAGTTTGAGTGTGATTTGGTGAAAGACCAGTAGCGATCATTTTATTTATTTACTACTCGTTCATGCAGAAGTTTGATTCGTCAAAAATATTTTTATATGCAAACAACGATAATCATTGATGCAAATATTCATCCCTGTTTTACCAGACTCTAAGCGACGATCTTTATCATCTTCGTTGAGCTTATGAATTAATTTTAGTTTGTATGGTTGTTATTTTTCTTTTTTAAAAATCATTTTTACAGATGATTTTCCAATTTCGCAATTTAAGGCTAGTTCCTAAGTGGATTGATGAGGATTTTCTTCAATGTCTAAAATAATATTTAATTTCTTGTCTTTAGAAATTGAAGGCCAACTAAACTAGGAGATCTGGTATGTATCCCGTTTCTCTAAATTTCTTCTCAAATTTGCTTACTTGCGGACTGAGATATTTGAGTGGCTGGGTATTTTATATTAACTATTTTGCAAACTTCTCCATAAATACTAATAAGATCATCACATCCTATAATTATTAACACATCTATTCTTTAAGTTTTGGTCAATTTTGTTTGTGGAATATTTAAATTAGTTTTTCCAGTCAGGATTTTATTTTATTTGACAAAAAGTAACAAAATATTACAATATATAATGTTATAAATACCAAATTACAATATTTTAAAATTAACTAGATAACTAATCTATTAATAATTAAAAAGATCAATTTCGAGATTTTTGTATGGATTTTTTTTTGCAAATTTGTATAACCCAAAGTTCCTAAAGTTTCCACAGCAAAAGGAATAAAGATAAAGCGGCCTTTAAGCTCTTTATATTTTAGGTACTTTTTATTCTCGGCAACGCGAGCAGCCGCACCTACTAAATTAGAAGTTTTATTCAGATAGGATTTTGCAAGTGTACGGCTGCAAGTAGCGTCCCAAAGTTATTGTTTTCCATATTTTCAAGGATTTAAAGTCATTCCATCTACACGTTTTTCATCGCTTCTGCAAACACCAAGAGGCTCTAACACAGAAGAATTTTTAGCTGAAATCAGAGTCTCTTAATAATGTCATTTATCCAAGGAAGTTTAAAGGTGTATGGAAGCCCAATGCTATGGCCCATTCGATCAAAAAATGTCCAGCCCAGTATTAAAATAACTGTCAGAGTTGGCCCCGCCGATTCTGCGCAATAACAAAATTCCACGAAATAATTTAATGTGTTCCCTACTTACACACTGATAAATCAGTGTGTAGTTAGGCATTACATTATACTTTTATCAGGGCCGTAGTACCGTTTTTGGTGCAAGGGCGCGCGCGGCGCGTATAAAACTATATCCGCGCTGTACCGTCAACCGTCGTCGTCTTATCATTCGTCATTTTCGTTGTGGTTTGTGCCCTTTGCGACGTATTAGTTTCGATTGTTTTGGTTTGTGTGAGTACCTATATTTTGTGGTTAGTTGTGGTTAGTTGGGCAGACCAGGCAAACTTGAATATATATAGGTCCCTCTAATTGAATGAAAGTAAGTGCAATTTTATGTTAAAGTTCCTTTTTGCTTTTTCTGTATTTGTTTAAAAAGAAATTATATTTTTGGTTTCTTAAACTTACATTATCAACTTTTTAAGCTCGACATACTGTAGACACATTATATTTAACGGATACTGTTACAATAGATACCTAGGTACCAAAGGTTACTAAATATTTTTAACCACTGTTATTCTGTCTTATGAATGATTTTTATTAGTGAAAAGTATATGCCTAAAAAGCAGTTATAAAAATTTTTACTTTTTACGATCTAGATTAGATTAAACTCATTTATACTATCTTGCCCTTTTTTATAACAAAATTGGTGATAAGTACATGAAACTATCATACAATGTTTGAAATTTATTTTAAAAAATCGTGTTTTTATTTATGTACAAAGATTTTTGGTAAAAATACAAAACTCACAAAAATATTGACCATTTTAATAGAAGGCTGTAAAGTGGCGCCATTTATTCTTTCCATATTATACCAGATGATATAAAATTCAATATTACACAATAATTTTAAATATTCTATGGTAGAATCGTTTAACAACCAACAATTTTGTGCAAAAATAAAAAAACAGTGAATGCTTGAATTTGACATTTGATGATGTCAACTTTATAGATAGTAACAAAGAATTATGGAAGTCCGGCTCTGACCTACTATTCATTGCGCAAACTCCGCAGGGCCAATCCCCCTATTTCCGCTGCTCTGCACGCCTGGACAATTTTGTTCTACAGTATTGGGCTTCCATACACCTTTAAACTTCCTTGCATTTATCTGACTGTGTCTAGAAGAACGCCCTGCAGATTTACCCATTTCGGCCATAAATATCAGCATTTTCACCGCAAACGCAGGTGTGTTATCCACATATTAGTTAGTGTAAGAAAAATGTTATTTAATAATAATTTTCAGCCGCAAAATAACAACTAATGACAAAAGTGAACTAGTGGTCTAACCTATCTAAATAAGTAAATGAAAAATTCTATTTTTTAATCGAAAATTTATTAATTTTAGAAATAAAACATACTTAATAAAATATCTCTAAAATATTTCGGTGAATCATAAAATGCAGCAATATAAGGGTTAAAAAATATTATCTGGAACACCCTATTTTTATTGCATATTCAGATTTTACACAAAATTCTAAGTAAGTTTTATTAACATCTTCCTATAGCTATATCTTACCGTTTTTAAGAAAATAATTAATAAATATTTTTTTTAAGGAAAATCACCAAAAGGTTTAATATTTACTTGCCCAACCGAGGTGGATACTAAAATTTTTATTTTGGGATTGGACAATGCATGTATTTAAAATATCTACATGCTATTATAGCAATATATCCTACGGGGTGTTCCAAAAAATTTGCATTTTTACCGAGATTAAATAATGATTAAAACTCATTTTTTTAAAATACAGCACACTGTATCTTATCCCATTTTTGAATAGACCAATAATTTACCTACAAAATGTACATACATCTTTCTATACCCATCTGCCACCGTTTTTTAAATATAAGCAAATTTAAATTTTTTAATTATTTATTCCCTATTAACACAAAATACGAAAGAAGAAAAGAAATGTCAAGTTCGTGTATTTCGTTGGCCGCAGTGTGGAAATGTGGCAACGTAAGATCTCGGTTGGGCCGATAATCGCATCCTATTGTTTACTTTTTAAAGTTATTTTATTTACATTTTCTAATATTTTATTAAACAAGTAATCTGAACTGCTGGAAGAAAATTATTTAAAATTTTTGTTTAATAATTGAATAAAAGAAAAAAATGTGTTGTTTTTTAGCAAGGGTGAAAATAGGTTATTAGTGTTTGTCTTTTAAAGGAAAAGTGCAGTTAAATTTCAGATTACCTGCAAATAAAAAAGATATTAGAAAATGTACAATTAGGTGATTTTTAGTTAAAATACATATTTTAAAAAAGAAAGAGTATTTTATTTATCTGGAAAAAAATTAAATACAATATACAATAAAACTACACTACATAAAAGTTTACACTGCAAAATAGAAATTTAAAATAAATTAATATCTTTAATTAACAACATTTATAATATATTTTTAAAAAAGTTATTTCCAGTCAAGATGCCAAAAACCACGACCTATTATGTATTCATAAGGAATCTAAAAAAATGTTTATTAATTTACTTAATAAGTTACCAAATTATGCCCTTAAATATGAAAAAAATATATTAACTTACTTAATAACTAGTCAAACTTCACATTCTGCCCTATAATTTAAACAAAGCAGGATCTTTTTAAAACAAAGTAAACTTTTGTTCGTAATTAAATACTTCAAAAAGGGGGAGGCGGCAACTGTTTTAATTTAAAAGTTTAATGAAATAATATAAGTTAAACATATATTAGTTTTTCAAAATTGTTTAATGTAATCCAAAAAGCATATGCCACTCATTAAAATAATATTTTAAATTGATACACGTGTGTGAAACCTTCCTATAACGAAGGATACACAATTTTTAATAGGGTAGATAATATGTCATTGGAAATAGTAATATTTGTAGAATGCAATAATATTCTGCCAAATAAAGAAATAATTATTGGTCAGTTTTACCATTTAGATAAAAAAATATACAAAATTAAGCAAAATCCTTACACAGATATATGAAATGAGAAACCGGTACCTTTTTTAGGTAGTAGTTATTTAAAAATAACGTCCGTGGTGGCACTACCGCGTTGTCTAAAAGGTGCTGTGAAATGCAATATTTGCATGTTTCAGTGCTTGGACAACGTTGACGGAACAACTGGGATGAAATGGGTTAAAACACCGGAAAACCCGGCACTCACGGTACTTTGGTACTTAGGTCTATATATGTATATATAATCCGTAGGATATAATATACATATATAATAATCCTTCGTGAGCTGTCATAAAAAGATAAAAAAAACCGGTACATGTTTGTGCAACCACCATATAACAAAGAATACACAATATTTTATAGGCTGGATAATATGCATTTTGTCATAGTATTTATATAAAATAAAAACATTTTCTGCCAGATATCAAAGAAACTATTAAACAATTTCACTATTTAAATAACTGGAAAATATACAAAAAAAGCCAAATACTTACAGATATATGAAATTAGAAATATACAGCCCATAAGTGTTATGATAAACAGTGCTTCACCTAAAAAAAAATAGATATTAAAAATAAGTACCTATATGCACTAGTAATATGCCTAAATAAAGTCTAAAATTTACAAAATATACAAGGAACATTTAATCACTTATCGTGATATTATATTTATACAAGAATTAAAGCCTTAATACATTTTGAATAATTTGCAACCAACTCTTTCAGAAGAACAATGTGACCAATATATTCTCTGTCATTCACCATATTTTTAAGGGGATGCTTTAGGCATAACATTTTAAACTACTTAAATTAAATCTGTCAAACCTCACATTGATAAAATCGTCTTGAAGAGTGAAGAGGGTTGTAATTTTTGCAGTTAGATATAGGGTTACCATTAAAAAAGTACATAATTAATCCCACTTTACCTATTTAAATCATGAAAAAAAAAAGTTTTCCTTTTCATTATTACAAACACTCAAGGCAATAACAACTTAAAATTATGAATATTAGTTGGATAATTCGTTAACTTTATTTTAAATTTTAAAATTTGCAAAGCATAAAATGATCTTAAGACATGCTTAATACCCTTTCGAAGCTATCTACTAACATTTCACCGTCACCTTAACTTATACAATAACACTTCTACATTTAGAACTATTAAACAATTTCCAAGCACTTTTGAAAACCATATATTAGATGATACTTTGCAAACAGAATAACATGCAGTCTGCGGAGTATCCAAAAATTTTTCAAGCATGGATAAAAACCTTACCAGATTAATAGCATATACAAAAAAAATAAAGCCTTTGTTTTGTAGATAAGGGTAAGAAAAAAATATTGTTTTACGCATTTTAAAACAAACCTGCTCCAACAGTTGCATTTTTTCCTAGAATTTTCTGTCCTGAAAAATTAAGTGTGGTTAGAAAAAGTTTATCCATCAACATTTATTAATTATACCGCGTAAAAAGTGTTAAGATTTATAAAGTTAATTACAAATTATAATACTTACTAAAATTTAGACAAAATATATGAAAAATTTCAGTTTATATCAAGTTTTTAATCAACCAACATGTGCGAACACCAATAATGAAATAATACTAGTACGCATACGCAATGGCCGGAATAAATATTTACTTTTAGAAAATAAGAATAAATGGTTGTTTGTATATACAAAACCTGAAATTATATACTGTTATGGGCCTACATAAACATATTTAAAAAATACTAATTTTAGAATAAGCCATTTACATTTTAGATTAAAAATATAAAATTCCATAATTCAATTTTCGCGCCCAACCGAGATCTTATGTTACCAAATGTTGTCTGTGGCCAATTTCGCTATCTCACTGGCACCCCCTGCCTATTAATCAAACAAAATAAATAATTTTTACCTTATATGTCAAATAGTTGTCAGAGCAATTTAAAATACAAACTTCCATGGCCTACCTAGGTAAATTGTAAATTAAGCCGGTGGTTTACTGTAGATAGTATTTAAAAACAAAGAAAAAAATAAAATTCGTTTGTATTTAAAAAACGGTGGCAGATGGGTATAGAAACATGAATGGACATTTTGTAGGTAATATTTATTTATAAATTTAAAAATACAGTATGTTGTATTTAAAAAAAATGAGTTTTAATCATTATTTAATATCGGTAAATTGCACATTTTTCAGGACACCCTGTAGGATATATTTCAATAATAGCATGTAGATCTTTTAAATACATGCATTGTCTAACCTCAAAAAAAAATCTAGTATCCAGCTCGGTTAGGCACGTAAATATTAAACCTTTTTTACATGGTGATTTTCCTTTAAAAAATTAATAATTAATTATTTTCTTACAAACGGTAAGATATAGATATAGAAAGATGTTAATAAAACTTACTTAGAATTTTGTGTAGAATCTGAATATGCAAAAAAAAAACAGGCGTTCCATTTAAAATTACAATGTTGCCGTTGGTTTCGGTTAGATCTGGCAACGCTGCACTTGCCAAAATATTTTTAAAATGTAGCTTATTACCTGTCATGGCCGTGTGCCAAATTTGAAAAAGTTCTTTTTTGGTTCCCCAGAATTTTTAAATAGGACACTCAACGTCAATCACCCTGTATACTATTTTTTAGAGCCAAAGCAAGTAGCTAGTTATTGCCCAAATAAACTTATCATCTGTTGCGTTTAGTCGCCTATTTTGTGATTAATATTACCTACTGTTATTTTAACGTCCTATTTTATGGTACATTAGGAACGGTAAATGGTTTTTGGTTTTCATGGTATTGCTCGTAAGTAGTGTGAAATAGTCTACTTAAAACACTAAAAATAAGCTATTTTAGGATACCACACATTTGCTAACGTTACATTGGTAATTACTTTGGAGCTTATTTACTAAACAGTTGACGCAATATCACTATTAATACTAAAAAAACGCTCCAGCTTCTTTGTTTCATATATTTTTTGTAACTATTACATTATCTCTGCTATAATTCCATGGGTGTATGGTGCTTATTAAGTTGGCACCTTGGTATGTATATCAGTAGTATCCGTAAAAAAATTGCAGTCTCAAAATTTTAGTGATGGAAATTTCTAATTTTCTATCCTATAATAAATAGTAAAAACCTAAATAAAACGCAAAATATAACTTTCTTTTGTACAAGCAACGCAAATTTTAGCAATTTAGTTTAATTACCATAAGGTTTAATACTTCTTATTATTTTATTACTTGATTAACTAACATAATGTATCAGTTTGTTTTATTTGGAATACTCGCCTTACTACTTTTTGGAAAATGGACCCTTTTAGTCCGGGTCCCGGGGTATACGGCTGACCCTGTCCAGCCCAATTGACCCCTATGAACTTGCAGATCGCCTGCAACAAAAAAAAAAAAAAGAAAACCCCTCAAAAAACCCAAAAAATCACAAATAGTAGTGTACGTTTCGGTGGCAAGTCGGCCACCGTTGTCAAGACGCAGAAACTAAAACAAAAAATTTAACTAAATTTTAAAAAAATTTTGGTCCGAAAAGTTAGGAAATTCTGATAGGGCTTTTTTTATTTTTTAATGACGGTTTGTTCTGTTTTTCATACTGTCGAAAGAGTTATATCTTTCGATTCAAGGCACTGAGAATTTTTATTCCTATTTTTCACTATTTTTACCCACTCCGTAAAACCGGATTACGTTCTGATTGATTATATAATATAATATATTTATATACTAACTAAGATGTTTTTTTATATATATATTATCTATTGTTATATAACTTTATTATATAATTACTATTATATATATATATATATATATATATATATATATATATATATATATATATATATATATATATATATATATATATATATATATATATATATATATATATATATATATATATATATATATATATATATATATATATATATATATAAAATAAGTATCACTGAGCTAACGTGTTGTACAATTAAACCCAAAAATGTTCAGGATGATCCACTAATGTAAGCGTCCCCTACCTTTTTGCTTAAAAATTTATTTTAAAAAATTTTAAGATAGCCAGTTGATGTATTTTTTCTTTAAACATTTAAAAACATTTTTGAAAATTTAATCAGAATTTTTGTTTGAGCGTGGTGACAAAAAGAGTGATTTTTTTTCAATGAAACAACCTTTATTTAAATATATTTCTTAAAAGACCCAACTTTTCTCATTTTAAATATATATAGTTTGTTTATATTTATTTAAGTAATTTGCGATATATTTTTACTTTAAGATTTAAACTAAAATACACGAAAAGGTATACTACCATGTTCACCTGTTTTACTAAGATAAAAGTAAATTTTGTGCAGGTCATGTCATTATCTGACAATTAAATTTTCAAAAACGTTTTCAGATGTTCAGGAAAAAATACACTAACTGGCTATCTTAAAGTTTTTTAAAATCAATTTTTAAGCGAAAAGGTGGATGGTGGTCACATTATACTGGATCACCCTGTACTTTTAGTAGGTGTTGCATTTTTTATGGACTAAGAATGTTTATCCACAATAAATTACCTTCGCCAAACAAATCGTCTAATAAAAATCTCGATTTACTGTTAGCAATACGGGTTCATTACGTCTATACCAGTCGCATAAGATTTGCCTACATTTACCTACTTCGCACAGAATTACAAGTTAGGTATCGTCTATTTACCGAAGTGTTTCGGTGTTTCTAGTTTCAAAAATAACTGCGTTGACCTCATTGTCCAAAGACAAGTTATATTCGAGTGAATAAAGGCAAACTCGTAAATATTAAATCCTGTTATGTCTGATGTCTTTATATTTTGTTTGAATATTAAGCTGACTGGTGGCGTATAAAGGTGAAGTAAAAATTTATGATGTCTTTTTTGTGATAAGACTAGACATTGCATTGAAGGTATAAAAAAGTCTTTGTTGGGCACTTGCCACCTATTACAATTTTTTAGTGGCGGATTTTCAAGATTTTTTATCTAAAGGCGCGTTTACACCAAAGTTGACAACTAAAAGTTGACAACAAATTGTTTGTAGGAAACTAAAAGTTGTCAACTAAAAGTTGCTTTTCTTAAATTAGAGCAACAAGTGGAAGATTTTTTGTAGAAAACAAAAAGTTGCTCTTCTTAAATTTAGAGAAACAAGTGGAAAACTTGTTGCTAAAGAATTGGCTCGAAAGGTTTAGGTAGTAGTTCTCCACTAGTTTTCTTGCTTGCCCAAAGCACGCAGCAACAACTCTTCCACTTTTAGTTGTCAACTTTCTTTGATCTTTACCGACACACCGCGAGAAACTAAAATTTAGTGGAAGATTCGTCTCTCCATAAGTGGAAGACAGAAAAAGTTGCTGTATTTTGTAGAAAAAGCAACAAATCGCCTCATCTTGTGGAAAACTTAGTTGAAGACTTTGGTGTAAACGCGACGACACTCCTTTTTTTTTTTTGAAACCAAAATTTATGAAGATTTGTCTCTCACAAGTGGAAGACAGAAAAGTTGATGTATTTTGTAGAAATAGCAACAAATTGTCGCAACTTGTGGAAAACTTAGTGGAAGACTTTGGAGTAAACGCGGCTTTATCTAATTCTTAAAAACCATATAAATATTTATTAAAAAAAAAAAAATATATATATCAGAGACTATTGACCTTAAGGGGAATACTTTGGCGAAAAAAAATTACTTTGCCTTTTGCAAACAAAAATTGATTTTTTTATGGAGCTCCCTAAGAAAAATCTAAGTTTAAGAAGAGAATTTTCTATTTGTATTTTTTTTCATGAATTTGATTAAATTTTATTTGTTATATAACAAATTTCCAAAATTAATTTTCCTTTTTCTAAAAACCATAGCCAACTGAAAATTTTTTTTAAAAATTTTTTTACGCAGATATTTCAGATGCTTTAAATTTCAAAAAATGCAGATATTTATGTAAAATTTGGGATCTGACAATAAACTTTGATCAGATTTTAAGGTAAAATTTTGCAAAATTATCTACCTTTCTCTAAAAACCATAGCCAGCTGAAATTTTTTAACTTAACAATTTTCTTATGCAAATATCTCATCATGCACTTTTTTGACCAGCTAGAACCGTTTTAGAAGTCACAATCCTTTTTTTTTATATTATAAATATATATATATATATATATATATATATATATATATATATATATATATATATATTTTATATATATATATATATATATATATAAAATATATAATATATATATATATATATATATATATATATATAAAATATATATATATATATATATATATAAAAATATAAAATATATATATATATATATATATATATATATATATATATATATATATATATATTTTATATATAAATTAAATTTTTTTTTTTTAAAATTTTTTTTTTTTTTAAAAGGTTTTTAAATTTTTTTTAAAAAGCCTTGCAGATATTAATTTGCAAAACCAAAAATTTTTTTTTTCTGGGGGGTTAATTACCCCCCCTTTTCCCAAATTTTAAAAAAAATTTTGAATATTTTTTTTGGAAAAAAAAAACAATTTTGGGATTTTTTTTTTTTTTTTATGACTTTTTTTGACTAGATATAACAAAAAAATTTTTACCCATTGTTTTTTTTTTGGGTTTTAAAAAAATTTTTTTAAATTAGTTTTACATCCCTTTTTTTTTGGGGGGTGCCACACCAACTTTCTTTTTTAAATGGTTTTTGGGATTTTTTTGGATTTAAAACTTTAACCCCCCAAAAAAACCCAATGTTAAATTCCCTTTTTTTAAAAAAACATTTTAATGATTTGTTTTTAAAAGATCATACCAAAAACTATTTTTTTTTTTCTCTAACACATTATTCCCCAGGAAAATTTCCCCATTTATGAATGTTTGAATAAGTAGATACATTTTGGTTTGGACCTTGAAGCTCGTAAAATAATAAAAAATTCGGGGCCCATTTAAAAAAAAAAATTGATAATGGCGGCTAAAGGAAAAGGGCCCGGGGTTAAAACTATAACACTGTCCGCAGGACAAAAAAGTAAAATTAAAAATGTTAAGTTTATTTTTTTTAATTTTTTTTAAATTTGATTTAAAAAAAAAAATTTAAAAAAAAATTTTAAAATTTGGGTTTTTTTAAAAAAATTCAAAAAAATTAAAATTTTTAAACTTTTCGGGCATTTCGTTTAACATAAAAAATTTTCCCAAATTTCTTTTTTTTTAAACCACCCCTAGGTTTAAAAAATGATGAGGCCCAATTTGGGGGAAAACCTGTTCCCAACCCCCAAAAAATTTTTTTTTATTTAAAAAATTTAAAAGTTCATGTGATTTTTTGGGGTTTTTCCGGGAAAAGAAAGGGGAAATAGTCACTGATCACAAAAAAAGAGTTTTTATGCCCCTTTTTTATGCCCTCCCAAAATTTTAAAATTTTTTTTTGTTTAAAAATTTTAAATTAAAAAACCCAACCCATCAAAGCTTATTTTGTTAATTAATGTAACACAAATATCAAGGTCATTATTCTAAATTTAATATATTTCTTCGTTACAGATCACTGGCTATTGATGATGCTCTCGATATTAAATTGATTTTTTAAAATTTTAATCATTTTTTTTTTTTTTTTATTTTATATACGGAAAAAAAAAATATTTTTATTTTTAAACCCCTTAATTTTTAAAAAAATTTATTTACTAGAATTATTTCTATTAAAATGGTAAATGTTCGTAAACGCTTTAATTTTTATAAAAAACAAAAACCTAAATATAATAACACATGGTTATAAGGGCGGTTGATGATTAAAGCAATTTTTGGATTATTAATTGCCAACAAATGCCCGATACGTTATTGACTATACTATTTAGTATACAAAAAAACTATAATTTAAAGGGCTTTTATTTCTTTATACGTTCAACTTGACCCCAAAAAAAAAAACCCAGAGTGGGGAAATTTAAGAAAAAAAGGGCAATTTGTCCATTTTTCCCCTTTTTAAATTTTTTTAAATTTTAAAATTTTATGAAATTTTTTACACAAAATTAATTTTTTTTTTGGGGAAAAATTTTTTTTTCTTTAAAACCCAAAAATTTTTTTTTTTAAAAAAAAAAAAATTTTTTTAAAAAAAAAAAGTAAAATAAAGAAAAAAAAATGTATTCTTTTTTATTTTTAAGATTTTGCCACGAAAATTTGGGGGTATGTATTAAATTCTTTAAAACCGTTTTTAGTAAAAGTCTTTAGGATTTGCAGTAACCGAAATATAATTTTTAAAGTTGGCTTTTTTTTCGGGTTTTTTTTTTTTTTATATATTTTTTTTTCTACGCCGGACATTCTGGTGGATACAGGGGGTGGTTATAGGGAGTTAAAGCGGCCAATCGTAATATCGAAAAGAAATCGGTATTTTTCCATATGGCTATTGGATACAGTAAAAATTAAGGTAGTGAATCGCAGGTCAAATGTAATTTACCAAAATGTAAAAACACCTACAATAAGACCTTATAAGTCAAATTTGATCAAATAGTTAGCGAGATACGAACGCCCGTCGAATTTCCAGGTAAATGTTACATTTAACTCCGTTTTACCGGCTTTTGTATCCACCTATTTGTCCGCCTTTGTGGATTTAGACTCCTTACAGGTTTTATAAAAAGGCGGACATGTCACTGATGCCGGCCTTTTACCCAAATTTTTACTCCTGTAGCGGACCTCCATATCCACCGCATTTGTTATTTTATTTGGTCATGTGAATACCTACTCACCCGGCATATTTTCAAGCATAAGACCGATGACGGCCTTTAGCTAAAAAAGTTGCTATTTTAACCCCTTTTATATAACCTCTGTATCCCCCAGGGTGTTCGCTTGCGAGGAA
>JAHBCN010012868.1:0-25830 GCA_019359885.1 Listronotus oregonensis
AGAAATTATTTAAGTAAAAACTGTTTATTATATTTTAAGGGAATCACTTATTTTAAAAAAAAGAGAACATTTTTCAAATTGTCTTTTTGTACAGCTGAGAGCCTAAGTCAAGCTATAATTAAAATTAAGATTTACTTAAAAGTCCAAGTAAATAAAATAGCTATGGATTAAAACATTTATCAAAAAAGCATAAGAATTGGTTTTTGTCCCGGGAAAATATCGCAGGAGAGCTTTACCAAAAAACCGATTTTCACGATCCAAAAACCAAAATAGGGGGATTTACATTCTGCATTGGTAATGATAAAAATATTTAGGATATTTTAAAATCTTAGGTTTGATATTACCAAAAAAAGGGTTATAGACATTGACAAAATTAAGAAAATTCATCATACGCAGGACCCGGTTAGTATGGACGTGGTTTTACGCATTACGGGGGTTTTATGATAGAATAGAGTGGTATAGTAAATGGTATATAAAAGAGCATTGTAAGGAAATAAATTAAAGTTAAAGGTGCTTTCGGGATAAGAGATTCTTTGACCGTTAACACAAAGTCGTGAGACGTCAAAATAGAATCTGCGACTTCCTGGTGCTCAAATAGCCTCTAGTCGATCGGCGCCTCAAAAATTCGTCTCTAATATACTCTGCTTATACAGCAGATAAAAAACGATTGATTTTTGAAACTACTTAACCTTTATCGCACGCCAATGTGGTGGTATGAGGTAAAGGTACTATAGTTTAAAAAAAATTAAGCAAAAATAAGAAAATCGCGAATTGGGGATTTTCGGTTTAAGATTAACAAGAGTAGCTGCGCGGAGTAACTATTGCCTAGAGCATCCAGAGGAATTTTAATAGTGCTCTATCATTTTCTAGAAAAAGCTGTCTTTCTTTCTAAAAATTAGTTTTTTAGGAGCCCCTGCGAAATTTAGGTAAACGATAAATTAAAAATTGGAAGCCCATGTTTTAATTTTTAATTTATTTTGAAAGACTAGAAATTTTATTTCTATTTTTTTTAGCTTACAAGATTTTATTTCAAGATGTTAATTGTATAGAAATAACAATTAATGGCAAATTAAAAATTTATTAATAATCTTAGAAAAAATTTGCATTAAAAATTAGTGTTTGTCTGTGTTAGCATTGAAAAAACACTTCTTAGAGATCTCAGTAAAATTAACCCGTCAAAAACATAGAAAGTGTTTGGGTGCTATTAACATTATTTAACAAAAAAAAATTGTTAAAAATAATTATTATATATTAGTTGAGACTTGTTTATATTTAGTTTTAGGTCCTGAAACTTTGTAAAAGAGCTTTTAAGACTAACGAAAACATATCTTTACCCTGATTAAGACAGAGTTGTCTAATTTTTTTTAGGTTTCTTTTTCTTAAAAATACATATATCTTGGCTATCGTTTCTGTTTGACTACAACGAAACTTTTTTGCGCAATTTAGCCCATATGAACAAGAATTTGCTCGCAAAATCCACCATGTCACTCCTTGGCAGATCATAATTTAACAACCTAATTTTAAGTCATATATTTAGGGCGGTTAAGTAACTTTTAGGTTCACTGGGTAGTAAGCGGGACTTTCTCTTATCTGTAAAGATAAAGCCCCTTGACCCAGTCCATGACGGTGTTAATAAAATTAACCTTTTAGATTTAGTCATACCGGATAGAATTGGATCTAAAGATAATGAGAGCGCTACGCCTTCTAGAAATTTAATCAGGGTAACCTCTTTAGCAGCGATATTGAACTAGCCTTTTCTGAAGAGCAATACGAGGTTTGGTTATGGGGCGGAAAAAATATTTTAAAAGACTATCCGACAAGTCATAACTCAGTCATAAACTGGAGTTTTTAAAAACTGCTTCTCTACAATCCTAAATATTGCCACCATTAAACAGTAATGCTGCGATATCATATTTGAATAATACAATTTATTTTTTTATGCGGAATAAATAAGTACTTGAATACTCAACGAGTTATTTTTTAAATAAGATTAAAATAAGCTCTTCTAACAAAATAACTGTCCAGCATAAAAAAGGCGTTTTGGGAAATACTTTATACGTATTTTAGAACTGCTGCTTGATGCTCTTTCGGAATAACATCTATTCCATATCTATTGGTTTAAACAAGCGTTAGATGCTTTACATGACCGGCTCGATAATTAAAAACATGGTCTATTAAGCATAATAATAATCGTTTTACTTATTTTTAGGTAACATTTCATTTAGTAAGTGATGATAGAAAACTAGCCCTATGGAACGAAGCAGTTAAAGTGCAAACTAAAGAAATGGTAGATAATATCCTAGGTCAAGGAATAGACATTCATCTTTTAGGTCTTCGAGAAGCAGCAAGAGAAACTTCTCCTACCGCTGCCAGTCCACTGCCTGAACTTTTTACTGATCCTTCTTATAGGTAATTATATATCTCCCAGCATGTTATAACAAATCTAATTAAAAAACAAATATTTAGTTTTATTCTAATAAAGGTTAAGTTGTCTAAACGCAGAAGAAAATTTCGAGCCTATTATTAGTAAACCGTGAAACCTGGTCTTGCATAATTCCTCATATATTTTTCTAAGAATGTCTTATGCTATAAGTCTAAGAGCCAGCTTAAAGCAAAAAACACATTTTTTAACAAATCTTAAATTCCATCCAATAAGTCTGTTTACCCACTAAACAAGACATGGGGATTAGCTAAGCCCGGCCGCGGTGAGTTCGGGGTTACTCAGGTGTGACAAGTAGTATGAAAATCTGGTTGATTTCAAAAGTTTTTTAACAAGGCTGCCGTTTTAATATTTTATTATATAACTTTACAATAATCGGAAAATAATAATGGCAGACAATTTCAGTGGTTCCGACGTCATGGCAGACACGTTTAAATATTCTAAAAAAAAACTAATTTCCAAAGTATTTTAACAAATCTTAAATTTATATATGTTATTTATTAAACTATTTTAAACTTATATTATTTTTGGTAAACATTTTTTTCCGGTTACAAAAACCAGGCAGACTTTGCAACCTTTTGTCCAGGGCATACAGGTATAAAAATTGAGTTAATTTTAATAGTATTTAAACAAGTCTGCCGTTTTAATATTTCATTATATAATCTGTATGCGGAAAATAATGATGGCAGACAATTTTAGCGGTTTTGACGTCACGGTAGACATCTTTAAATATTCCAAAAACTTTTTATTTTAAAAGAACTTTAACAAATCTGAAATTAATATATGTTATTTATTTAACTATTTGGAACTTATATTAATTTTGGCAAACATTTTTTTCGGTTACAAAAACCCGGAAGACAGTGCAATCTTTCATCCAGCGCGTACAGGTATAAAAATCGGGTTAATGTTAATAGTAATTTAACAAGTTTTCCGTTTAAATTTTTGTGTGATAGACCTCTACGGTAATTGGAAAATAAAGATGGCAGACAATTTTAGTGGTTATGACGTCACTTATTATTATTAAACTATTTTAAACTTATATTAATTTTGGCAGACATTTTTTTCGGTTACAAAATCCTTGCAGACAGTGCAAACTTTCGCCCAGCGCGTTCATACTTATGGCCATAATATTAATTTTATACCCTTATAATCGGTTTGCCATTAATAATAAGCAAATAACTTTAAAAAATTATATGAGTATACACGTAAACAAGCACATTTATTAATATTAAGATGGAGCAATAAAAAAATACGCCCATTTTAAGACTAATATATAATAGTATATATATATATATATATATATATATATATATATATATATATATATATATATATATATATATATATATATATATATATATATATATATATATATATATATATATATATATAT
This sequence comes from Listronotus oregonensis, assembly GCA_019359885.1. NCBI lineage: Eukaryota > Metazoa > Arthropoda > Insecta > Coleoptera > Curculionidae > Listronotus > Listronotus oregonensis. The sequence goes on from JAHBCN010012868.1 coordinate 3,834, forward strand.
ATATATATATATATATATATATATATATATATATATATATATATATATATATATATATATATATATATATATATATATATATATATATATATATATATATATATATATATACTATTATATATTAGTCTTAAAATGGGCCTATTTCTTATTGCTTACATCTTATATTAATAAATATTAGCCAGGCTCATTATCCATCATATAATTTTTAAAGATTATTTATCAATGGCGGAAGCCAGTATAAGGAGTATAAAATTATTATGGCCATAATGTGAACGAGTTTGTAACCGAAAAATGTCTGCCAAAATATATAAGTTTAAAATGGTTGTAATGGCAAGTGATCATGAACTCACCCAGAACAATCTTGCCGTCTTTGACACCAGTACCGTAGAGGTATCACACAAAAAGAAAATTTAAACAGAAAACTTGTTAAGTACCATTAACATTGGCAATTTACCTGTACATACTGTCTTCCGGGTTTTATTTCGAAAAATGTTTGCCAAAATTAATATGAGTTCCAAATGGACAAATAAATAACATATTAATTCAGATTTGTTAAGTGCAAAATAAAGTTTTTAGCTATTAGATCGCGACGTCCAAACCGCTAAAATTGATCTTACCAGCCTCACTATACAGATGTGAAATATTAAAACGGCAGACTTGTTTAAATACTATTAAGTAACTCAATTACATGCCTGCCTTGCAAGAAATCTGCCTGTTTGGCTAAGAAAAAAAATGTTTACCAAATAATATAAGTTTAAAATAGTTTAATAAATAACATATATAAATTTAAGATTTGTTAAACACACGGAAGTGGACCACCCAGAATGCCAAACGTGTCTGCCATGACGTCGGAACCACTGGTAATCTGCCATATTACTAGTCTCTAAGAATTATATAATAAAATGTGGAAACGGCAACCTGACCAAAAATTTTGAAATCAACGAATTTCGCTGGCTCCCCGGGCTTCACTACGTAGTATATCCCCATGTCTTATTTGGTGGGCCAAACAGGCTTGTGGATGGAATTAAGATTTGGAGTAAAAATGTGTTTTGCTTGCTTGGCTCTTAAACATGGCATAAGTTATTCTTAGAAATATTATGCACAGACCAGGACTCACGGTTTGTGGGCTCGAGATTTTCTTCTGCCGCTGAGACAACTAGCCTTTATTAGAATAAAACTAAATATTTGTTTTTAATTATATCCTTGCAGACAGTGCAAACTTTCGCCCAGCGCGTTCATACTTATGGCCATAATATTAATTTTATACCCTTATAATCGGTTTGCCATTAATAATAAGCAAATAACTTTAAAAAATTATATGAGTATACACGTAAACAAGCACATTTATTAATATTAAGATGGGCAATAAGAAAAATAGGCCCATTTTAAGACTAATATATAATAGTATATATATATATATATATATATATATATATATATATATATATATATATATATATATATATATATATATATATATATATATATATATATATATATATATATATATATATATATATATATATATATATATAAAACCACAACTAACCACCCTAAATACCTTTAAAAACACTCACCAAGAAACAAATAAAGCACGTCTGATTTAGATATACGGAAGTTTAATTTCGTATTTGATAAAATTTTTATCGGTCGCCTCCCTAACCTCAGTTAACCTCACTTTGATATGTCAAATGGCAACCTCCATAGTGTGACACATCATTGTAAGCGGCATGTTGCTATCAACAGTACTAAGAAACTTTAAATCGATGGACGTAGAAGCGACCCAGAAGTAAAAATGTGTGTTAATTAGTTTATCGTGTTCAAATAATTTATTTTATCAAATGCTCAAAATGTGCGCCGTTATTGGCAGAGACAAGCTTGTTTTGAAATTCCTCGCAGGCTATTTTAGTGTGCATTCATTTCCAATTATTATTTTTGTGTTACCTGCTAGGGCAAAACACTGCAATAGCACAAGTTTTAAGACGTTTAGGAACCAGTTAAATATTACTGTTAGGATTGTCATTTAGACATCGTTAGTTAAAATTAAAATCTTGATTTTAAAATTGTATACTCTAGCAGAGAATAGAAATAATTTTCCTATATGGGGCTGAAGATCGATGCGCGCGTAGAACCGCCAGAGTATTCAATGAGAGGCATCAAAATAAAAACGTGGGGCATAAAAATGTAATGGAATTGGTGCGTAAGTTTGAAGAAACTGGATCTATATGCAACAAAGAAAGTACTAATGAAGGGTTTTAGACGAAGCACGCCAGGTTGAGGTACTAGGACAGTTCGCAATAGATCCGACGTTGTCTACTTGCAAAAGTTTCTAAGCTGACCAATATTTCACGGGTTCCGTGCACAAAATTTTGAAAAAGAATAAGTTTTTCCATACAAAATACAAATTCTTCATGAACTCAACGAAGACGATTATAATAGAAGAATGGATTTTGCGAATCAATGTGCCAGCGAATTGACGAAGACCCTCATTTGATCAAAAATATCTGCTTTTCTGACGAATCAACTTTCTTCTTAAATGGAATTCTTAATAGACATAACTGCAGATATTGGGATAATGAAAATCCGCACATATTTCAGGAAGGACATACTCAATTTCCAGAAGATCAACGTTTGGGCAGGTATTTATGGAAACGAAATTATCGGGCCATTCTTTGGAAGAAAATTTAACTGGGCAACTGTATCTAAACCCTTTTTGGAAAATGCGATATACCCTTCTATCGTCCAATTTTGAAAATCAGGTGGATGAAAATGGTGCTATGGAACTCAGGGGAAATAATTTGCATTTCCAGAAGATGGAGCCCCTCCCCACTATGTTTAGCAGTTCGAGGGCTCAATGAATATTTTTCCAGGCACATGGATAGGCAGACGAGGTGCGAACGCAGCACGGTCTCCAGACTTAACTCCTCTAGATTTTTTCTCTGGGGTTATTTAAAAAAAAGTGTAAAAAAACGCCACCGCAAATATTCAAGAACTTAAATGTAAAATTACACTAGAATGCAGAGGTATTACCAGACAAACTTTCGCCAACGTCGAGAATTTAAAAACAGACTTTATTATTGTCCGCCAATAACGGCGCACTTTTTTGAGCATTTGATAAAATAAATTATTTGAACACGATAAACTAATTAACACACATTTTTCTTCTAAGTCGTTTACGTCCATCGATTTAAAGTTTCTTAGTACTGTTGGATAGCAAATTTATGCCGCTTACAATGATGTGTCACACTATGGGGGCTGCCATTTGACATATCAAAGTGGGGTTAACGGGAGGTTGGGAGGTGAGATAAAATTTTATCAAAAGAAATTAAATTTCCCCCCTGTATATAATTAAATTTTTTTTAAGTTTAAATATTATTTTTAATAAAATAAAAATATATATATATATATATTAATATATAATATATATATATATTATAATATATATATATTATATATATATTAATTAATAATATATATATAATATATATATAATATATATTATATATATATATATATATATATATATATATATATATATATATATATATATATATAATATTAAGAATATTTAAAAAATATTACAAGTAAAAAATTTTAAAATTTTTAATTTAATTAAAAAAAATATTAATTTAACACACGCTCAAAGTCGAAATTATTACATTAATATCAGTAATTATTTGTTTTTAAGATCAATTGTCATCTTCGGAATCGCCCTCATCATGTGATATGTTTTCATAATCCACAGGATTAGTTTCTGTAAAAATGGAATTAAAATTTACAAATTGAACTATGCACTAGGAAGCTTAAAGGTTTATGAAAGCCCAATGCTGTAGAACAAAATTGTCCACGCGTGCAGGGCAGCGGGGATACAGGAAAGGACCCTGCGAAATTTGCGCAATGAGTAGTAGATCTGGTCTGAACTTGCATTATTCTTTGTTATTATGTATTGAGTTAACATCAAATGTCAAATACAAACTAACTATACTTTCACTATGTTTTTAATTTTTTTTTGCTCAATATTGTTGGTTGGAAACCTGTAATTCGCTTGAAAGGGTTCATGAAACGACGACGGCACAGCGCGGGTATGGTTTCATACGCGCCGCGCCGTCGAACACGAAAATGGGACTCCGGCTCTATCCAAAGAATAATGTGTTGCCTATCGTCCCCCTGATTTATCAGTGTATGTAGGCACCACATTACAACATTTCGTGTAATTTTGTTACTTTGCATAATCATAAGGAAACCTATTTTACCAACCATTTTTATACCAGATAATATGCTTGCTCACGTGTATACTTATTATTGTTTTTTTAAGCTATTTGCATAATAATAATGGTAAACAGATTATAAGGGTGTTAAATTAATATTATGAACTTAAGTATGCACGCGCTGGACGAAAGTTTGCACTGTCTGCCAGGTTTTTGTAACCGGAAAAAATGCTGCTACAATAAATATAAGGTAAAAATAGTTTGTTAAATTACATATATAAATTTTAGGGTTGTTAAAGTATTTTCAAAATTAAATTTTTTTGGAATATTCAAAAGTATTTTAACAAGTCTGCCGTTTTAATATTTCATTATATAACTTAACTGTAATCTTAGCGGTTCCTGCCATGTCGTCACGACCGCTAAAACTAAAAAATTTATATTAAAACGGCAGACTTGTTAAAATACTATTAAAATTAACCCGATTTTTATACCTGTACACGCTGGACGAAAGGCTGCTATGTGTGCCGGGTTTTTGTAACCGGAAAAAATGTCTGCCAAAAAATTCTTAATCTATAAAATTTTATAGATTTAAGTAAAAAAAAACCAAATTTATAAGTTTAAATTAGTATAATAAATAATAAATATAAACTTCGATTTTCGAATTTTTTTAGAATAGTTTAAGGTCTCTGCCGTGACGTCGGAACCGCTAAGATTACAGTTAAGTTATATAATGAAATATTAAAGCGGCAGACTTGTTAAAATACTTTTGAAATTAACCACATTTACACATAACTGTCACACCTGGGAGACCCCGAACCCACCACGGCTCGACTTAGCTAGTCTCCATGTCTTGTTTAGTAGGTATAACAGACTCACTGGATAAAATTTGACGTTTTTTAAAATATGTGTTTTCTGCTTTAAGCTGGCTCTTAGACTATATACCACACAGTGCCAACATGCGTCCTATCAAGTAATTGGTATATACTTGACAATTTGTGGTGCTTCTTCAGTCTGATAAGGCTTCTTTCTATGACTTTTCTTAAAATTGCCGCTTATTGAAATGAGCGATTTAAAAACACTTCTAATTTATGACATATTGTTTTGCCATTTTTGTATCTTTTATTTTAATACCTTTGTGAGCAGATTTCTTTTAAAATTAAAAAAATTTTTTCTCGTCAAAAATAACGCTACAATTAGCAAAGCCCCAAAAACTCAAAATTTTCGTGGTTATGTTTTCATTAGATATATTGTTTATCATTGCCTACTGGTTTAACAAATATTTATGTATCAAGCGGCCAGAAAGCCCGACAAATTCTTTGCCGCGTTTTTTTCAGTCAGACAGCCTAAATATATCTAACACTTTGGCGAGGTTATGCTTTGTGAATAATATATGTTGCACAAAACAACTAAGAGATGCATTAGAACCAATGATTATATTACTTGTTATTGTTCAATAAAGATAGTAATGCTTAGAATGAGTCCGACAAAAATTCTGTAAAAAAATTTAAAAAATAACGTAGTGTATACCTTTACAATTTTTATAGGTAATGTAAATGTTTTAATGCATTTAATTTTGTGACTTTCAAAATTTATGTTTACTCCTGTTATTATTAAAATTTATATAAACAAATAAATAAAATTAAACCAGTGAAACCTCTACACCTAAATAACGGAAACACTTTCTTAAATACCCCCATGTTCGATTTTTTTTTATTGAAACGTTCGAGGGCGCCAGAAATTTTTAAATATTAAGGGCGGGACCAGTACTAATTTCCAATCACCAAAAACCTTTTCTGATATGGTCAGCGAGTAGATTTCTATATATACAAAAGATTGTAAAAGTTTCCTAAATTTATTATTTTAGAGAATATGTAACCAATATAGGGGAAGGTTATGAGTATCAAATCAGTTTAAAATGTATTAAAGTGAGGTGTATATTTATCACCAAACAATAAATTAGATTTTCTTAGAAAGAAAAAAGGATTTTAAAAATAGTTTTACTTTAAAATAACGCAGTGGCGTATTACTTTTCCCCTTACGAATGCCACTGGCAACAAAAAATATTGTGATACATCAAAAAATGCCTTTTAATACATAAAAGATAAGACAAAAACATCTAAAATCATATTAAAGTTATTATAAAACCGTAGTATAGATCATATGTTCATATGTAGTTTTTTTTAATGGACATGTTTTTTTTTAATATTAGCTTGTATTTAAGAAACACCCCATATTTCTCGCCTAAAGAATCAAAACAAAAAAGGTAAAAAACCCAATCGGCCTAAGATAGCCGAGAAGATCTTCAGTTGACACTTGAATATGAAAGGAAATATTTTGATCCCAATGAGAAACTATCTTTTTGTGTATATAAATTTGATTAAAACTCTTGGATAAAAGAAATTAATTAACTTAACTAAAACAAAAAAAATAGATATAATTATTTTCTTGTGACCAAATACGTCTCCTGAACACTCCAATAGTAAACACATCTGGGCTAGAGGTGGAGAATTTCTTGAAATTTTCATGTAATAATTTCAAGACAGTATTAGGACAGAAATAATATTTAAAAAAATTAAGATTTTTGATAACATTTCCAAAATATCCTAAAATTTCTTGATTTTTTTTATAGGTGTAGGTAAAGTAGATCATTACGTTTAGAGTGGGCCAGCGTTTTCTATAAAAGTTACTAATATTTTTTTAGAAATCCTGTTTAATGCTCAATTTATAAAAAATAAATAAATTATATTTAAATGATAAATAAGCGTTTAAATAAATGTATTAAGAATAGAACTTTTCAATGGTAGCAGCGGCTGCTGCGAAAATATCCTATTTTATTTTAAAATAAATACTTGTATAACGTTAGCTATGAGTAATGAGCATATAAATAAATAAATTATTATTTTTTTTAAATGTATACCTACAATTTTGTTTTTTAATAATTTTCTTATTTAAAAATTATTTTAAAGTATCTTTAATTAGGTTAAAATAAATACTCGTATAACGTTAGCTATAAGTAAAGAGCATATAAATAAATAAATTAAAATTTTTTTTAAATGTATACCTACAATTTTTTTTCTTAATAATTTTCTTATGTAAAAATTATTTTAAAGTATCTTTAATTAGGTTAATATAAATTCTTAAATAAATTAAACGACAAAAGTTTCAAAATAATTATTAAAAAAAATAGTTTTACAGAAGAGACAATAAAATATTATAACAAAGTTATTTATTTGATTATTTACTAAATAAAATTGAAAAACAAAATCAATTTGTTTTTTAATTGTATTTACTTAAAAATAGTAATACTTTTAAATAAAACAGACAAGCTGGATTTAATAGCGGAATTTGCCATCCACGAATTAGGACATATTAAACTTTACACAGTACCATTGCCAAGCAAACTTGTTATTTATGTTACCAACCCTAGAAAATACCTTTTCCACTGGTGCCGGTATTTTCGACATACGGGGGTAGTTAGTTTCGTGCCCTCGCCACCAATCCAGTACATCTTCCGAATTATCAGGTCTAGGTCCACTTATTTATTTATTAATTTTCAATTTTTTTTTAATTTTAGAACAGCCAACACATTTCTGCTGTCCACTAGTCAAGTAGCAACCAATACAAACTCATTTATGGGTTATGGTCCCGTTGAGCCAAATGGATATGGGGCATCATATAATCCCAAAAACGATCATATTATCTTCTGTTTATCTGCATTTTGGTCTTCAGAGGTTACCAGTACAAGCAGATTCGCACAATCTTTAGAAGAAAGTCTAAATGCTATGCAGGCATTATTGTTAAGGCCTAATGGAGACTAAGTAATATTATTTTAAGAAAGTAATATCCCAAAATAAACTAACGGTATAAAATTTTTAGAATTTTTAGTGCTTTTTAAGTGAAAAATTACATTTTTAAAGAAAAGTTGATTAGGTTCCAAAGAAGCATCTCTATCAATATTTCTAAGGTACATACACATGTGAATTAGGTTTAAAAGGTTTACATAAGCACGATTTAAAAAGCTTTTTTTCCGGATATTAATTAAGGATAATACATCTACCAAAAAACATTAGTTAATAATATAGTTTAATTTTATTTTTCATAAAAAAATCCGGCATTTCTCGAAACAAACAATGAATTGATCAAACGTTCCTATACCAGTAATAATTAATTTTAATTAAGGTTTTTATTTTTCGATTTTAAGCGTTTTGTATTTTAAAGTTATTACTTTCATTACTTTTTAGCTAAATTTTATTAAAAACGGGTAATCTTATCGACATTGACCTAGAGAACCTTTTATAGAAAGAAAAAATAGTGCAGTATTTGTTTTGTCCCCGCCCAATCACACATCCTCTTTAAAAGCGACATAAGTCCAAATATCACAATTTTTATTTTTTTTTATTGAATTGAGTTTCAGAAAAATCCATATTTAATAGAAAAATGAGCTTAACAAGTGAATTTCCTCACTTACCTCCCTAGAAGTAAGTTACTTCTAAGGAACTGCTACAAACTGAATTATGATGAAAACATTTTTTTTTTACAACTGACCAAAAAAAGTTTTCTCCAAGCTTTAACATAAAACCAAATTAAAGTAACTGTAATAATTAGCATGTAGACAAAAGCTTATTCTGAACTTTGGTTAGTAAAATTCTTAAACTGCAAGGCCTACAATGTATATTTTGATATAGCTCTATTTTAAAGATACATTTTTAAATTTGTATTACTTTGTCAGGTGGTGTGGGATATGGTACCTTTAATTATTTTTTTTTAATGTTTAACATTTATGTAAGCAAAATTAGTAAAATTGGATAAAAAAAATTAATTTTAAAACGGTTTATTTATTGGGAGATATCGAGCCCAAACCGTAATTCTTTCCCCCCAATTTCATGTACAGAATATGCTATAGAACAATAATTGCGTTTATATCAAGAGGTTATAAAAAAAATGAGTAGTACCCTTCTAATATGTTATATTATCAATTTATAATAACTAACGGTTTTTTTAGGAAGGTACATTTTTTGTAAAACTCTTGAATTTAGCCACATTCGATAAGGTTAGTATTGTATGGTTGACTTCGTATCTCCGGTAGCGTAGTGGTCAGAGTCTCGGAGACATTATGTAGGTAGTACTTATTTAAAATAACGTCCGTGGTGGCACTACCGCGTTGTCTAAAAGGTGCTGTGAAATGCAATATTTGCATGTTTCAGTGCTTGGAGAGCGTTCACGGAACTGAAGAAAAAAAAGATGAGTTAAACATCGGAAAACCTATATATGTCTAGCATATATAATATATGTACATGAAAAATCCTTCGTGAGCTGTCACAAAGATAAAAAAAAGTATCGTGAAGCAAAGATGCCATCTGCATTATATTAAAAAAATATTTAAATAAAAAACAATATTTTATATACTTGTAAGAGTATATGATCTGCAAGTTGCCTTGAATAGCAGTTACCGATATTTGAATAACTTAATACTTGCAATTAGTATATTTGTTACTGTACCAATTTTCCTTAAAATATGTTTATAAAAAACTTTAAATTTCTGTATAAACATATATTTATTTCCATAATTTTTTTTTTTTTAAATCGTAAAATAAAAAATTATCTCTTTAACTTAAAACAATAATTTTTTAAGATAAAAGGTTACTTTAATGATGCATTCGTTAGTACCCAGCAACTTTTCTATAAAAAGTGTTTTATTATTTCCATTATTTTTCATTTATTAGTGAAAATAAAAGTACCACCTGAAATACATATCATAAAATAAAAACTGTTGCGATATTTTTACATGTTAATATTTTAAAAGATTTATTAGAATATACACTTTAAGAAGTATAAAAAAATTAGTTTGAATATTAAACGTTACACAAATATTTTATATTTCAAGTTTAATTGTTAATAATTTATTGTTGAAAAAAAAACAACAAGTTTTATAGTGTCTATTTAATATATTAGTTTTATGCTCTAGGAAGTTATTTGACAACCCTTAATTTTATGTAAAAGCAAGCCAAGGTTTAAGATGAAAAGTACTAGGATCTCGCTTATTGAATGGGTTGGGTAAAATAAAATTTTAGATTAAAATATAAAGTTAAAGCTAACAAAAAAAAAACGAGAGGTAATTTGTATTCTTTAAATATTTTTCGGGTTAATAGGGGTAAGCTACTGTTGATAAATGACATTAAATGTAACATCTAGTGCAAAATATTTTTTAACTTTTTAACGATGCAAACATTTTTTAATAAAGTAATAGGTATTTAAAATATGTGAAAATAAACCTAAATATATGCACACTGAAAAAATCATTTTTTTTTTAAATAAAAATTGAACTTTATGTAATAGCTGTGAATATACAGGGTGATTCAAAACTTATGCCACCGATTAGTGAGAAATTATTTGGCCAAAAATAAGTTAAAAATGTCATATAAACATAGCTCCCACACGGCCACAAAGTGTAAAATACACAATTCAGAATTATGATTTTCCTTTTATTTTGTAATGGGTTTTTTACTTTTAATAAAACTTTGTACCAAGTTAAGCGTGATACCTGCTCTGACTATAAACTTTTGTTACTGTTATGAGCAGGAGACGCCAAAGCTTCAGGCAATTATAGTTAATTTTTGACATTCTTTCCACCACACTTTTTGATAATAATAATACTGATAATTTAGTGCATGGTGCAAATTCTAAGGGCTATTTTTTAAAAAATTTTGGAATAGTCCACGAAGGCTAAAAGTGTACGTACTAACGTACCGTAAGTGCCTTAGAAGTGGTAAGAGGAAGTTTATTTTAACGGGACTTAAATATTTGGAGAGGAGAAGCAGCTTTTGCGGCTGACACATTCCATAGTCTGGACACTTTAGGGATAAAGGAACGAACAAAGTGAAAAGTTCGAGCCCTCTCCTGTTGGAATGTAAAAGGATGCACAAAGGTAGCACTACGTGTTGCACTGTTGGGAGCTGCCAGAGAAGAAGCCGTGAAAATATATTAATAAAACGAAGAACTTTTTTTTAAATGGAATCAATGATGCTTGCGCGCCCTTCTTCTGACATAAGGACATACTATTTTTCTTCTCTACTTTTAAAAATAAAAAACTATAGAAAATAAAGAAGAAAACCTCTTTTATAATAAAAACAAACATTATTTAAATTAGATACTTTTTTAAAGTAGCTACAACTAAATTAGGTTTAAATAATTTCTATTTAATTGAAAAGTATTTGTAAAACTTAACCAAGATAATATTTTTGTAGCTAACTGCCAACTTTTTAAAATACTTTGAAATAGATGGTGCACAAACAAAGATCCATCAAACATGTTGTTGTTAGTTATTTTAATTTATTTTGTACTTTGTTAGATACCTAATGTACTTTTCTCTTATGTTTTTTTCTTTTCTATCTATCACAATTTTAAAATATTTTGTTAATACCTGTTCTATACTTTTATAATAATTTAAAACGATAATTTTATCCTTGAATAAAGATTTTTTTAGGCACATTAATATTAATAAAACATAACACTTAGAAATTCTAAAGTTATTTTAAATATCATTGCAGCAATCTTAAAGTTAACTGTTTGCTAAAAAAATATAAATCCAATTATCTTTTTAAAATACGCTTTAATTTGATAGAAGTTATTTAAAAGTAATTTGCTGTTAGTAACTTTAAAATTAATAAATCAAATAATAAAAATATGTATTACTAAAAAAAGTAGATGGCAATGACTTGGTATTAAAGTAATTTTCAATTTTAAACAGTTTTTCTTTTTAACGTTTTGCTATATTTCTTAAATAAACGGTACGTTGCTCCAAAGCCGTTTTCAATTTTTTGATCTACTCTGTGTATTCATGAGCTTTAATTAAAACTAAGTGTTGCTAATAATAGTTTACGACCATGCACCAATTTTTGTAAAGAACAATGTTTTTTGACAAATTAGAAATAAAAAATCTTTGATGCCCTTCCTAATAAACCACACAGTATAAATGGTGTCAATTTTACGTGGACGTGATTATAAGATCCACATTTCTGACATCATAATTAAAAGATTTTAATTTTGGGTGACGAAAAAGAAGTTTACGTTAACTAATAACTAACAACAGCGTTCGTTATGTGTTATAGAATTCCTGTTGTACTGCTCATTAAACCTACTTAAAAAGGAAAAATGAGGGTTGGTAAATAAATTGTATGCTTAACAAAGTATTTGTAAAAATAAGTTGTTAAAATAACCTTTAAATGTCATTTAAATACTTTAGAAATATTAATTGGACTTGTTTATATAACATTTTATGTTTTAAAATATTATATTCATTTGTTAGCTTTAAACCCTAATATATGTAGTAAATCAACTTATAGGCTTATTCTGCATTTAATCTGTGATTTATTTTTAACTTTAGGAGTATACCTAATTTATATACAAGGTATTAATCACTTATTTTTAGAACATTTATTAGGCTTCAATATACAGAGTACTGTGTAGTATGGGGATCTCCGAAACTGTAAGGAAAAAGATAGGTTAACTTAAAACAAACTTTTCAAAAGCTGAAGCCCAATATAATGGTTCGAAAATTGGAAACATCCTGATCAATATTAAAAATATCTGAAAAAAAAAATTGTGGCGACTTTTTATTGTAAAGCATAAATTGTGCTTTTATTTTTTAAATCCAACTTTTTTTATATTAAAATATTATTTTCAAATATCATTTTTTAAAAAGCTTCTGTTGGCAAAATATTTAAAAAATATTTAAAAAATATTTTTAACATTTAAAATGTATTACAGTTATCTTATTTCTTTAGGTCAGTGGTTCCTAACCGTTTAAGCCATGCTCCTTTTATCACCTGCATAAGAAACTGATTATATCGTCTTTAAAATGATACACAGTAAAAAATGTATGCAGTGATACATAATTTTTATTATTTAGGTTTTTTTTTAATTTAGCATAGATTGCAATATATCCTTCGATAACATAAATTATCCTAATCATCGGTACTTAAAGTTTATGTCAAAACATGTTTTACAATGGGACGGTTTCTGGCCGTTCTTTTTGGGGTATATAAAATTAAAAACGCACTTCCACATTAATAAGTAGTAGCAAATGGTACTAATATTCTTAGAGCTCTATTAAATCCAAAATCTACCAAGGTCATAAATCCGAAAATCCACTTTGTAAATGTTATTCTTGCATACTTAGATCAGAAATTCCCGTAAGGCCAGCGAAGTTAAGGAACCAGGAAACAGTTAATGTTGGGATGAATAACTGCTAGTAGACACTATAGACCGTTGGGTGTCTATGGTGTTTACTGGCTGGGTCAAACAACTAAAGACCTGACCTTCACGGTAACGCCAATAAAGAATATTTTACATATACATATTTTAAAATTACAAATAAAATTGAATTTTTCGAGATATTTTCGGGAGTACTTGGAATATTATCTATTTCTAAATGTCATTATAAAAGTTTCTTTAAAGCGTGCAAAGCATCCATTATTAAAATGACTTTGTATATCTAACAATCTCTGAGATTCTCAAACGAACCATCAATTTTTTTGGCCAAAAATCTTTATTATATTAAAATATTGATAATAGCACGTACCCACAGCCGTCTAAAAACAATAGAAAAGCAAACTTTGTCTAGAAGCCATTGTGGATTACAATGAAGACAAATAACGGCTCATGTTTTCTTATTTGGACAGTGAATGTGAAAAATGTCATTTTAAGTAAGGTAATGTGAGAAATGATGACTGTACATATACTTAGACAGATGTACCATAAATTAAAAAAAAATGATTACCCTAATTTAAGTTCAAGATAAATTAGGGATAAAAAAATTTTAGTGCTATGATAATGCTTTTAGAAGGCTGTTGGCCAAGCTCATCCTAGCATAAGTTAGTTATTCTTCATCTAAATAAATTTCCCGTTTCGTCATTATTACTTAAAGCTAGAGGTCAACAGCTTTGACATTACTGAATACCTTACGTACCTCGGTAAATTTTAATATAGTATGTCATATAATTACATAATGTTTAAATCTAAAACAATGCATATCATATTTTAGCCTATTAAACAACATATCTAATTAATAGGCCTTAGTAAATTTTTATAGTCATTATGTGTATAGCCCTAAATTCTAATTAAATAAAAATACTTTTATTCAGCGTCTGCGAAAACAAATTATCTATTTCTAAAATAAAAGAATATTAATTTTTTATTTTGGTTTTTATAAAAGTTTTTAATTAATGCAAAAACGATCCGGCGATTTATGTTGTTAAACAAATTAAAAATAAAGCTGTATTTCTTAATTAAAGTTTTTATTGAACTTGATAAAGCCGCGCTTTTAAAAATAGCCCATAGAACATATTTGTATGTTTTTTATTTATGTATTTATCCGGTAACTAACCCACTAAAGTAGCAGCCAATTTTAGAGTGTAAACAAATAATGGCAATATACTTCTAAACTTTGTTTTTGTAGATTTTTTTAATAATAGTTAATTTTTTTTGTAACCAAAATTTTTAAACTTAATTATTTATAAATTTATACAGTTGTTTAAAGTTTCTTTTTATTTTATAAATTAAAAAAAAAATCTGGGTTAAATAATATAGCATATTCATACTGGACAATACAAATCTTGCTAACCTACTCTAAAAATTTACTTTTTTCACGCCGACCGACCTACCCTTAAAGGTGGAATATTGTGACAAGTTTTCCTTTATTCAAGTTATAAATTTAAATACAAGGAAGTTAAAAAAATAATGAAATGGTATTATTTTTTCGCAGAAAGCTGTAATAAAAATACACTAGTAAAGAATTATGAATATATTAATATATATATATATATATATATATATATATATATATATATATATATATATATATATATATATATATATATATATATACAGATTGGCTAACAGTCGTCTAGGAATAGGATTTCTATGTTACCAAGAGCGATAGGAAACATGTGAGTGGAAAAGAAATTACTAACCATGAGCATTAACCAGTGTTGTCACCTCTTTGAGGGCGTGTCGTAAGGTGTACTCTCCAATTAAATTAGTTTGGAGGGGTATGCCAGAGCGTGTCATTGGTTTGGAGGGGTAATTCGTCGGTAAACGCTTTCTCTTCAGCCAGCTGGCTGGATTCATTTTTACTTAGGCTTTCGGTGTGTTAAGTAAAAGGTATCTTTTAAAAAATGTATTCTCGTGAACAAAAGATTAATATTATTAAATGGTACTGTGTTACTGAAAGTGCGGAAGAAGTCATTGGGCGTTTTATTTTTAATTATCCAGATCAACCCGTGCCGACTTCTCAAACAATTTTAAATATTTTTAAAAGGTTTGAAACATCTGGTTGCATCAATTCTTGTAAAAAATGTTATTGCAATGAGGAAAAAAACCGGGAAGATCAAACGCAACTTGAAAGGGATGTAAATATTTGTGCTTTCGTCGAAGCAAGCGAACTTTGCTCTAGTACGAAAGTAGCCGTAGCAGTTGGTGTACCAAAAAGTACAGTTAAGCATGTTTTAAAAAAATATGGTTATAAATCTTTTAAGGTACAAAAAACTCAAAAAATTTTTCCGGAAGATCTAATTCGACGAATGGAGTTTTGTGAAGCTATGAGAGAAAAAATTGTTCGAAATGATCAGTTTTTAGAGAATATTCTGTTTTCGGATGAAACGTCTTTTTCTCTTCACGGCCACCACAATCCTTCAGTCGTTCGGTATTGGTCGAAGGAAAATAAACATTTGAGTATACCTTTAAGAACCCAATATCCGCAAAAACTCAATGTTTGGGCGGGAATTTTGGGTAACACTATTATAGGGCCATTTCTTATAGATGGCAACTTAAATCGCCAACGCTATTTACAATTGCTAGAAGAACAAATATTACCGGCCCTGAGGAATTTAAATGTCAACCTAGCTGACATTTGGTTTCAACAAGACGGTTGCCCGGCGCATAATAGTGGAGCAGTTCACGAATTTTTAAATACACATTTTCCGGATAGAATTATTGCTACCAGAGGCACAATAAGATATCCTCCAAGATCTCCCGATTTAGCGCCCAATGACTTTTTCTTATGGGGTTATTTAAAAGAGATAATATTCGGACATCAGCATGAAAGGGCGACAACTTTGGAGGAATTGTGGCTCAAAATTCAGAACACCTGTCAAAATATACCTCCCAACGTATTTGAAAAAGTACGCCAAGAATTTTACAATAGGCTAGGCTATTGTGAAGCTCAAGGGGGAGGCCTTTTTAAGCACTTAATATAGTTTTTTTTTAAAGAATTTGAGATGTTTCATTTTATTTTTAAGAATTACGTTTTATTTTATTTTTAAGAATTACATTTTATTTTTAATAGTTATTTGAAATTTGTTTTTATTATTTAAGGATATTACCTTTTATCTTTACGCCGAGGGCATGTAAAATTTGAATAGTAAAACATCAGAGTTTTCTTTTAATTTACTTGACAGTAACATTAAAAGATAACAATGATTAGCCAAGTACTTTGATCCCTTTAGTACAGGTACACATGAGCTTAAAAGTAATCGGGACGCAAAGATTGATTTCAATCTTGATAGGCAGAAATACGTTGGGAGTAATGGGGCAATGCACATAAGATAGCGATAGCTATCGGATAATCTGGGCCTATCTTGATAGGTATCGCGGCGGGACGCCAAGATTGATTTTAATCGCGATAGGCAGAAATACGTTGGGAGTAATGGGGCAATGCACATGAGATAGCGATAGCTATCAGATAGTCTCGGCCCATCCGATAGCTATCCTGAAAGTTATCGCGGCTAACGCAGGTTTCTGCCCCTATCTAGCGTCAATTTTATCTATATATGTTTATGTATATGTATATGTAATAAATAATTTACAGTTGTGGTAGGGTTACAGAAAACACAGCCCCACAAAAAAAGGTTGAAGGTCTGAAAGACTTGACCATGTTATCTATATGTTTTTGGGGTTGCTGAATCCAAATTAGATGTCAATTTAACACCATCAGGTCAGGGTCAAGAACATCTTAAGGGCAAATCTTCAAAATAAATCGCAACCGAATTAAAAGAGTGTTTACTTATGTATTTAATGACGCTGAATACGAATCCGTGGTCAGTCACATCAAATTTGGTTGCGATTTGACCTTGAAATGCCCTTAACCCTGACCTGATGGGGCCAACTAATTTGGATTTATCGACCTTAAAAACATAAAGATACCATGGTTAAGTCTTTCAGAACTTTCATCCTTTTTAGCACGGCATTTCAAGGTCAAATCGCAGCCAAATTTGATGTGACTAACAACGGATTCGTATTCAGTTACCTGAAATATATAAGTATACACTGTTTAAATTTGGTTGCAAGTAATTTTGCAGATTTGACCTTAAAATGCCTTTGACCCTGAACTGATGTGGTCAAACTGATCTTAAAAGGTTGCTATTTTTTCACGGCTATTTGAGGAAATATTTAAAATGTGTTTGGAGATTTGGATTGAGGTCAAAATAAAAACATCTTTAAAATCTGAAAAATAACAAGGGGCCTAAATTTAAGAGCCGAAGATTCGTGTTTATTTCATTTTAAAGAGAAAAAACGACGAGAACAAGAATATAATAAAAGAAATAAAAATATGTGCCGAATTCGGCAAACGGCCGAATTATTCATTTCCGGCAAATTTTAACCTCGGTCATCATTGGGTTTATGCTAAAATGATACATATCCAATTTTATAGAGTAAAAAAAATAATTTTCAGCAAAATTAAAAAAAAAATCGCAAAAATAGACTTATGATATATTTTTTTAATTACTAAGCTAGATCGCTATTCACTTCAAATTCGGTTAGCCCGGGTCAAAAAACTTCTATACTAATATTTCGAACCAGATGGAATTATAACAAAAAAAAGAAAGGTTAGGTTTTTTTTTTAAATCGTCGATAACTAAAAATTTGTTTGCAATTAATTTACAAAAGAAACAAAGTTGATGATGGCAACTCAAAGACGAAACGTCGGTGTATAAATCTATTAACACTGTTTTGTAGAACAGAAAAAGTAGCATTAAGTGAAATTTATTTTGTTATATCTAGTTAAATAAAGTCATAAAAAAATAAAAATAAAATCGCAAATATTCGTTTTTTGTTCCAAAAGTCTTCGGAACTATTTAAAAATTTTAAACTTTATAGGTGGCAATTTGATCAGCATCAAATTGCGCAACTTTGCCTTCATTTAATCGACCTTGTGTCTCTTCAAGTTTCCGAGAAACCAGTAATGAGGTTCGAATTTGGGACACCCTGTACATGATTTATATTTTTAGATGGGTTTTATAATTTAATAATTTTCTATATATATTTATACATTTATCTTGCCAAGTCACTTGTTCAATTTTACTTTTAAAATAGTTTGCATATCTATTTCTCATTGCGTTTACAACATGAAACAATTCTTATAGGTATTAAAAAGTTAGAATTGAAATGACGCGGCTTTCCTATCTCATGTGCACTGAAACTCCGATAGGTATCAAAGAGATTAGATTGAAAACAATCTTTGCGTCCCGATTACTTTTAAGCTCATGTGTACCTGCACTTACGTAATAAAAATAAAAAACCTAAAGCAAGCGTTAGCATCCCACACGCTGTCTGATGAGACACTGAGACTGAGATACTGAGAACAGCGTTGTGCTTTTGACATAAAAAAAAATTACTAAAATTGCTCCCAAAAATGTACTAGATTGTACTAGATTACTTTTTTTTTTCAATTTTTAGGATTGGTTTTGTTTACCGAATTTTACCATGCTTTATTACCAAACTTTGCACTAAATTTACATTGTTATAACAAAAAGGCACTTTTTACACTATTTTTTTCCCAAAAAACCCTTGGAAAAGCCTATTTTCCGAGAAAATCTGGAAACTCTCCCTTGGCTTTCATGGCTGCAGTTTTTGAAGGAAAGGAAGCGGATATAACTGAATGCTGAATGCAGCTTTAAATAGGAGAAAAAGATTAAAAGATTCAAAAAGTCGATACCTCGGTGAATCCCAAGAAACAAAATATTGACGCGGTGATCCCCTGCGGAATCTGGCGGAATCCCGCGTGCCGGCGCGTGCATTATTTATCGAATGGAGATCTCCCGCACTACTCAGAGGGCCCATAAACCAAAATTTTTAAGTCGTTTTTATTAAATATTAATTTATTATTGTTTGGATTGTTGGGTTTTATTGATTAAACCAGATTTTTATGAAAATATAATAGATTATTCGGATTTTAGCTATTGTAGCAATAGCGTAATAGCCAGTGTCTAATTGTAATAGATCTAGTACAATTGTAATAGCAAGCACAACGCTGACTGAGAAGCGCTGGCGAATTTTCGACGGTGCGCGGTGGGGAGACAACATTCAAAAAGGGGAGAGGGGCAGCCTACTTGATGTCCCGCCTTTCAAAGAAAGGGGGAATTTTGCGTCATCTGAGTTTGTCCGTCCTTCTCTGATACACAATAAAATCTTTTACGCTCTTTATAAAAACGTTGTCACGGGGTTTTCAAACAGCGCTTTGACTTTCCCCTCCAAAAATTTCAAAATTTTTCTTTTCTTTTTACCAAAATTTATTCCTAGAACGAAATTTTTTAAAAATTTTAATTTATATATATATATATATATATATATATATATATATATATATATATATATATATATATATATATATATATATATATATATATATTATATATATATATATATATATATATATATTATATATATAATGTTTATTGTCAAATGTGTGATTTTTGTAACTTAACATATCAATAACATTAAAATTAACTGTATAATTTAATAAAAAATTAGGTGCATAATTTATAAATCATAAAAAAATATTGTAATTAATATATTTAAAATACTAAGGATTATTATTGTAATAATAGTCAATCCACTACTGATGCTTTTTTCTAAATTTCAAATGTTTTGTATTAGGTCAGTGCGTTAAGAAGTTTTATTTTTTGTGAAAACTTGGCATTTCGCAATAACTCCAGGGTTTTTTAATATAAGCACACAAAGATTTATGCGAAAAACAAAAATAATACGAAAGACTTTTTTGAAAGAAAAAAACTTCAGGATTTTAATTATAGCAAGGGAACCATCGAAAAGTGCACAATACCAAGACTCACACATTTTTTATTGGAGTATTTTTATTTTTGGTTTATCCTAAAAAATAAAATATAATATATATATATATATATATATATATATATATATATATATATATATATATATATATATATATATATATATATTTTATATATATATATATATATATATATATATATATAAAAACTAGAAAATTTACTTTCAAAATATATAAAGCTTTTTATTTTATTGAATAATAAATACACAGTTCTTAAATTTGTAAGCAATGTGTTTGCAATCAAGAAAATATAAGACTACATAATATTTGTAAATAAACCATATTTGGAATGGTAAAGACAAACACCCTCTGTTTTCTTTTGGGGGTAAAGAATTTTACTGTTCAGGAAGATAATTTCCATTGGTGCCAACGTGTGGAGTCGACCTTTTCGTAACCTACTATTGTTTGCGCTGCGCCAAGATTTTTTTATTATTTTAGAGTTTGAAGTTTTTTTTTGTTATATTTTATTATTATTTTGAACTTCCTAATTATTTAGTTTAAACTATTTTTCATAAATTATTATATGACCTTTAAAATTATTTGAAGTCCCCAAATCTTTTGTATTATTTTTCGTTTTAAATTTGCATTTAACAAAATAAACGTTTTTAATTCATTTTACCTAACATCGACTGATCTATATAATTATAACTATAGTTTGTGGCCAATAGAATGAAGTAGCTGTAAATAGTTTAAGGACTATCGTGTATTAGCAATATTAAAACATTAATTTTGATTTAATTTAAATTTTTTATATTTTAATTCTTAGTTTTATAGTTCATGTGAATACAAATTTATATTTTTACCTTCATTACAGTGAAAAATGATATGAATAATTTTAAAGAGGACAAAATTTATAATTTTTTAAGTACGTTTTCTATCTCAACAAATTAAAAAAAAAATACTTATTAATAAGTATAAACTCAAATATATTACTTATCTAATAAAACATAATTTATTTTAAAAAACTTTTTACTTTTTAAAATGTATAAAATTTACCTGTTACTTTTGTTTCTTAACGATAAAACCCCCGTTTATAAAAGTGTTTTAACAGCTATGTTGTTTTTAAACTAAAGATCAGTCAGTTTAAACTTTTGAAACAACAAAGTTAAAATTAGACAAAAAAACAACCAAAATCAACATAAACCTAGTAACTGCACGTATTTCATTTATTATTTAAAGTAAAATTACCAATCGCATTTCTTATTATGTTTTTGGAAAATATTGACATATTTGTATTTTCGATATTTTACGTGGCCACCTGAAAACTATAGATATGAGAGTACAGGAATAATCTTCCCGATCTAGGCCTGCAAAGTTATTCCCATAGCGTTTTTTAAACCACATTATTTACAAATATAACGCTTATTTAAAAATAAAATGCATTCGCCGGAATGTAAAACAAGACCATTAAATTTTGAAAATCATAAACCAGGTATCGGACACATGTTTTTCGAAATTAATAACTTCCATATTTACTATTTAGATCAAAAAGGCAGCAAATTAGATATTTTATAAAATCTTAAATTTTTTAAACATACCGGACAATACTATAAATGGGCTTAATACCCAAATAGAATTAAGTAATTAACCTTAATAAACAGCGGTCACGGGCAAACCACATAACATATTATAATAAAACTTTATC
>JAHBCN010012869.1:0-25800 GCA_019359885.1 Listronotus oregonensis
GCCCTCCATTTTTATAAATTTTTAAATTTAAAATTTTTTAAAAAAAGGGGCTCCCCCAAATTAATTGGACGCCAAACACTTTCCCCCCCCTTTTTTTAAAATTTAATTTTTTTTTAAAATTTGGGAATTTTTTAGTTTTTTGGGGGAAAAACGTAAACGTCGCTAAAGAAAGAAAAAAAAAAAAATATAAAATTAATAAAAATATTCAGAGAGAGTGTTATAAAAAAAAGGTAGATCTCAGTAAATCCCAGCGTTAATTAAAAAAAAAAAATTTTTAACCCCTTTCTGGGGGTTTTTTTTTTTTTGTCGAAAAAAATTTTTTTTTTTTTTTAAAAAGAATGTAAACTGGTGTTTTTTTTTTTTAATGTAGGTAATGCTTTTAAAAAAAATGTTAAATTGTATTAAAAAAAAAGGCGTACAAGACATAGAGCGAGAACAACCTCCCTTAAATTTGCGTAAAACCGGTATTGGTCCCCCCCTATAAATTTTGAAAGTGCATGGTGGAAATTTTTTAAAAAAACTAAAAAAAAATAATAAGCCACGTCACTTATCAAACAGAAAACTGAAATTTTGGGAAAAAAATTTTGGGGGGGGGGGTTTTTGAAAACTAAATTGGGGTTTTTTTTTATAGAAAAAAAAAAAACGATATTAAAAAAATTAAAACGGAAAAAAGATTCTATTATTCATACTTTTTTTTCAGGTTCACACTGTACGTCCAGCAGAAGGGTTGGTAAATCAGAACTAAAAAACTGACCAACAGAGAAACAAATATCCCTAACTGCAGAACAGCAACAATCAAGGATCATATTTGCGTTAAATTATACATAGCGTGGCACATAATTTTGGGTTCGTTTTTACGGACGAAAAGACATTCAACGTATAATGGCCAAATTTGCGTTTATCGGCCAAATAATACAAGGTTTAGAGCACGCTACACAAGCTCCTTTGCTTTTAAATCCGGACGATTTTCTGTGAATGTATGAGGCTGGATAGGTATTCATGGAGCTGGTGCTTGCTGGCGAATAGAGGAAAGATTTACCGCCGAAACATATATTATCATATTGGCAAATAGAATGCTTCCATTTTTTTAAAGGGGTTTATCCTAACAACAACTTCATATTACAAGTCAATTGTCCAGTTCACACTAAAAATTTTTTGGAAAAATTTTGGGTTTTAAAAACGAATAATGTAGAAGTACTGCTGTGGTCCCCCCCCCCTTTCCCCCCCCGATTTTAATCCAATCGAAAATGTTTGAAAAATAATCATTAAAAATGTATAAAGAAAATTTTAAACCACAGGGTTCTTATAAACCATGGGGAAAAATGTAAGACTGCTAGGAGGAACTTGATGAGGATATAATATCAAATTAAATTCAGTCAATGCTTAACAGATTAACTAAAGTTATAGAAAAAACAGGGTTATATAACCAAATTTTAGATACCATTCTATACGTTTATTATTTTTTTTCTTTTTTTTTGTTATGATTCGTTTTCTTTATTTAATTGATTGTCACACCAATGGATGACATTTTCGATAACCTTTATCCTCCAAAAACCTCAAATCAACATTGACCCCCCCCCGGGTTTTTTACCAAATATGAAAAAGGTGGCTTTTGCTTTAATTTTATACCCCCTTTTTTTAAAAAATTAAACTATATAAATAAATAAAAAACCCTTTTTTTTAAAATTAACTGTCGATTGGCGAAATTGATGACTTTTTTTAAAATTTTTTTAATTTTTTTGCTGCGTAAAATCTTTGGTTGTTTGGTTGTTAGGTTTAAGCGGGGTTTGTTCGCCCCCCTTTTAATTTGCCCCCCCTTTTTTGGGGTATTGTGTTTTCTTTTTTTTTTTAAAAGTCCAATTTCATTAGGTCAAAAATTTTTTTTAAAAACGTGTCCACAAAAACGGTACGATTTTACCTTTATTAACGACAAAATTTTACCCAGAGCAAATTTAATTAATGAATTATCAAAAAAAAATACTATTTTAGTACTGTTTTTCCTTTTTTTTTTGATTTTAACACCATTTTTTACTAAACATTAGCTTCATCAGAAGGTTGGTATAAAACTACTGTTACAAAAAATTTTTTTTTTAAAAATAGGTAAACAGGTTTGGGGGAACCTTATATATGTTATATTATTATTATTCCTATTAATAAATACATTAAGGTAAGGGTTGGGGGAATTTTTTTTAAATTTTAAAATGTAAACATTCTTATTTTTTTATTGAGGGGGGTTTCGACTTTTTTAAAATTAATTAAATAAGTTTAATAATGGTTAAGCACTAAAAATCCCCAAATTTTTTTTGTTTAGTAAAATATTTGTATTTTTTTATTTATTTCTAAAAGGCCCCCAAAAAATTTTAATTTTTTTTCCCTTTTTTTTGGACATGTAATATTTTAAAATTTTCATTAAAATTTTTTTTTTCTTTTTTTAAAAAATGATTGGGGGATTTTCGAGTCTGTTTATTCTTTTTTTTAAAATATTTTTTTTTTCTGATAGCCTTTTTTTTTAAAAATTGGGGGTGTTTTTACCTATGTAAACCTTAGGACATGAACCACAATTTATTTGGTAAACACCACTGTTAGAATTTTTATGAGTTTTGTCTTTGTTGTTTTTTAAGTGTTTGCCTATTGGTTTTAAAAGCTATATTGTGGCCTTGTTTTTTTAAGAAGTTTTGCTAATTTTTCTGTGGGGAACCTATGTAAGTCAGTAAGGGTAATTTGAGGGTTTTGTTGTTTCAATCGGGTAAACTAGACTAGTTTTTTTATGTAATTTTTTTTTTAAAAAATTTTTAATGATATCCGGGGAAAACCATTATTGGTTGCTATCTGTTTTTTTAAAAGATAGTTCTTTTTCATTTCTCTTGACATTGGTATATTTAATAATCTATGAATAAAACTATTGTATGCAGCTAATTTTTGATTATATGGGGGAATAGATTGAAATTTTTTGGGGGTTTTTCAGTAAGACGGGGTTTTTTGATAAATTGAAAAAAAATTTTTTTTTTTATTTTTAAATTTTGGTTAGGTCTAAAAAATTTTAAAAAAATTATGTTTTTTTTTTTCTAATGTGAATTTGATATTTGGATGAATATTGTTAATAAAATCTAAAACAGTGTTTAGTTGTCTATTAGTACCCCCCCAAAAAAAAATAAAATATCATCGACGTACCTATACCAATACAGAAACTGTTTTGAAAAATTATTATTTTTTTTAATTATGTTTTCAATATTGTCCATGAATATTTCAGCTAAAAGTGGACTCAGTGGATTTTTCCCCCCATTAAACCCCTTTTTTGAAAAAAATTTTTATCGGGGAAAAAAAAAAAATTTTGTTTTAAACATAAGGGTAAAAGCTGTAAAATGTCTTGTTTTTATGACAGGGTGGACATTATTTTTTTTTGGGA
This sequence comes from Listronotus oregonensis, assembly GCA_019359885.1. Taxonomy (NCBI): domain Eukaryota; kingdom Metazoa; phylum Arthropoda; class Insecta; order Coleoptera; family Curculionidae; genus Listronotus; species Listronotus oregonensis. The sequence goes on from JAHBCN010012869.1 coordinate 3,407, forward strand.
ATTTTTTTTTCTAAGTTAATTTTCTAACGGAGGTATGCTGGAAAAAAATTAGATAGCCGAAAGAAACTAATTTAAAATTAGTTCCATTAGACCATAATAATAATATAACATGTATAAGGTTCCGCCTACCTTTTCCCCCCTTTTTTTAAAAAAAAATTTTTTTTCGTGGTTTTTCCAACCTTCTGATGAAGCTAATGTTTGGGGAAACATGTTAAATTTTTAAAATCGAAAAATAAAAAGTGGAAACCCCGTACTACAAATAGTTTTTTTTTTGATAATTGAAAATGGTTTCCATAAAATAACAGCCTACCTATCAATTATTAATTAATGAACTTAGAGTCATATTTGATAGTGAATTAAAATTTAATTATCACATAAATTACTTCCTTTCTAAATAATTTAATATGATGGGTTTTATAATGAGACGTTGTTGAGAATTCTTAAACCCCCCCAGGTCTTAAACCCCCCTTTATTATTCATTAGTAGGGAGTCACCTGGGGTACTGTTGTATAATCGGGAAAAACCCTGCTATAAAGACTCATGTTAAGCAAATTGAACATGTTTTAATTAAATTTTCAAATTTCCTACTTTGGGGGGTTGGAATGTATAGAAGTCTTTTATATCACTCCCCCCCCTAAATATAAAAATTTTTTTTTTCCCCAAATAATTAAAAAAAAAAACTGCTTGCACTCATTAACTCCCTTTTCCCCCCTCGCCCCCCCTTTTTTTCCTTCATAATTCATTAGCGATCAATAGAAGTCGAACAGTGTTATGAATCGCATTTTTGGTTATTTTAATACATATATTTCTGCTAATTTAGATGTAAATTGCACAGTGCCCACTTTTAAAAAAAAAAAAAAATATACTTGTATCTCACAATTCAGAACAACTCATAACCAAGAATACTGCTAATTCTTGTCCCCAATCGTTGCTTTGTCGTCATTGTACCCACTACTGCATCTTTCTATTTATATTATAATAATGTGAGTGATTTTTTTTTCTATTCTTTTAACTTTTTTTTTTTTTAAACTAGGGTTGTGTTCATGACAAATATGTCATGATAAAAATTTTAAAAAATTTTTGGCCTTCATGATAAGAAAAATTTTTTTTGTTCTAGTATACTATTTGGATACTTTTTAAAAAACTGTTTGATAAATAAATAATAATAAATTATTTTTGGTACGTTTTAATAAAAATTTTTTTGGGGCCCTTTTTTTTTGGGGAAAAAAAAAATTTTAAATTTTTTTTTTTTTAAAAAAAATTTATAAATCAAATTAAAAAAAAAAAATCTGAAATGCCAAAACACAAGAAGCCTTTTAAAATTTTCAATTTTTTTAAATAGGTCTTTTGGGTGGGGTAACCCCCCCCTTCCGTGGGCACAAAAATTTTTTTTTTTTTTTTTGTTTTCATTTTTTTTATCCGAAAAAAAAACCAAAAATAAGGCTGGGTTTCCACTGTGCAAAAAAAAACTTGTGCAACTATTTCGCGAGAATTATTTGCGGTTTGTTTTCCCGCACACTATATCCAGAAAGCAAGACAGTTCGCAACATAAAGGCGAAACAAGTTAAGCTATGAGCTTGCGCGGGACGAGGCGAATATAGTCCTCCTGGTTTATTTTAAAAATTCAAATTTGTGTGCGTTTACACGAAGAAAAAACCCCCCCAAAAGTTTTTTTAATTGGGTAGGCGCTAAACCCCCAACGCGAAACTAGTTTTGTAAGACGGTTGCGCGTATACTTATTGTGCAGTGGAAACTTGGCTTAAGGGTATTACAGCTTTGGCTTTAATGAGGTTTAATTTTAACAAAATATTTTATTTGGTTAAAGTTTTATGTGACAAATATATATTTTGCCAAAATATGTGTAAAACTATAATCTTCCTATTATTTTTTAGTGATGAGCGAGCCCCGGGTTTTTTCCCCGGGGCTTGGTCTTGGTCTTGCAGTAAGACCAAGCCCGGGGAAACCCAAAACCCCAAAACCCCCTTTTTCGCTTGCAAGACCAAGCCCAAAAACCCAAAAACCGGGGGGTGCAAGACTACGCAAGACCAAGCCCCCACCTGCAAGACTCTTGCACTTTTGTCCTTTTTTTTAAATTATAATATTCAATTTTTATATTCAATATACAGAGGTATTTCATACAGACATGACAAAAAAAAGTGTCGATAACTGCCTAAAAAGGCGATTATTTTATGGGGGAACAGGTTTTTTTTTTTAAAAAAATAATTAAATCGATTACTTGTTTTTAATAAAATTATCTAAAAAAGATAACTAGTAGACTCACATGTTTCAAAAATAATAAGATTGTGACTCAATGGTCCGATAAAGCTCGATATCTTCAAAAAAACCCCCTTTCGACAAAAAAAAAATAAAGTACAAAAAAGGGGGAGAAGCTGAAAAAAATTTCCCCCCACCTATTCCTTTTAAAAATTTTTTTTTAAATTTGGTACCCCAGTGATGCAACTTACTGGATCAAAAAAGGGAAAAAAAGGAAAAATTATTTTTGTGCCCCCTGAAAAATGGCATAATTAGATTCCTTTAAATTTTAAAAAATAAATGTAAAAGTGATGGTTTAATAAAAAATATATTTGTCATTTTATATTGGAATACTTTTAATATAAATGGATTTTTTTAAATTTTCCCCTTTCCCCGGGTTTTTTTCGGAAAAGTCAAAACAATCCAAAGTCAAATGGATTCCCCAAAAAAAGTCATTTTTTTCAAAACCGAAAATGATATTTTAAAAAAACCCCCCCACGTCGACATTGAACCTATATGACAGTTTAAGAATTTCCAGCATAATATACAAAAGGGGAAAAAAATTTTTTTTTTAAAAAAAATTTTTTTTTTTTTTAGGTTAAAAGCTAAAAATAAGGAAAAAATTTTTTAAGTGGTAGTGGATTTTTTTTGGAAAAAATTTTTAAATAGAAAATAATTTTTTTTTCGCCCTTTTTTCTATAATTTTTTTTATTCAGTTTTTTATTATAACGGTTTCGGAATTTGATCTTTGTCACACTATCGAGCCACCTTTTTTTATGCAGAATGTTTATAAAGTATTTGTACAAATTTGTGGGGTAAAGACTAATTTGAACATAGCATGATTATTTGAACTAAAAAAAAATTTTTTAAAAACCTTTTTTTTTTTAAATTTTTAAAACCCAAAGTTTACATATGAGAATTATTTTCCTGGAAATTTTTAAAAAAAAAAAAACCCGTGGATAAACTTAAATAAGAACATGTAGTACTTGTTCATATAAAATAAAACGCTTGATCAATAAAATAATACAGCTTCCAAAGCAATTATATTTTAAGGGTTTCGTTAAATGCTTCAAAGAAAATCACAGACGTATTTTTTTACAGGAGTCTTTTAAGAAAGGAAATCACGTTTTCTTGCGACAAGTAACCGCGGCTAATGAGGGGTCGTTAGGAGTCGTTTTTCAAACGGTCCAGTAACATTGGACCACGGCTCCGGTAATTGCGTGACATTTCCCAATTAGCCCAATCTCTGGAGCCCACGCTCGCACTTATTAACGAACTTTAATTACACGCTTAAAGGGCTCATTGCGACTTTCTTTTATCCCGCTTTTGGGGAGGTTGTTCTGCGGAAATAATGTTTTTCGGGGCGGCTTTTTATTTAATCAGTGGTATGATACAACACTTGGGTTATATAAGTTTCCTGTTATGTGGCCAGATGTGAGTTTTTATTGCCAGTATAAAGGCCACAAAAATAGGTACAAAAACCTTTTTTTTTCTTTGGTTTTATTTTCAGTATAGTGGTTTAAATTACAATCTGGGTGTACAACCCAAAATTTAACTTTAACATAAGAAGGCCTTTACTTTTAGGAAACATTATTTATTGTATTTTAAAAGTTTTTACTTTTTTGAGCTAAATTAATTTAGAAATTAAAAAGACCTAGTTACTTTTGACCAATCAACACACAAAGGTATTTTGGTTCTGTCGGTATTTGGGTTCTAAAGCAAAATATTTTTAACTTATAAGAATAGCAGTAATATGATTTTTCTTCTAATTAAATAATTTTGAATATCTTAAGTTTAAGGAATGAAAATTATTTTTTACCATTCAATATGCCTGCAAAGTGTTACTCACTTGTTATTTGTGTTTTTTGTCTCTAACAATAAGATTAAATAAATGTATAAAAACTTAACTAAAAATTAAATAATTACTTAAATTGTTAAAAATTTTTTTTTTTAAAATTTAATTAAGATTCTATAAAATTTTAACAATGTCATAGATGACTTTTTAACCCGTTCTGCCCTTTTTAATATTTTTAAAAATAATAGGAGGATGGTGTTAATTTTTTTTAATTTTTTAAGGTAAAGGTTACTCTGTATTTTGAAATAACTAATATAAATGCCTTTCAATTATTTTTATTTATCAATATATATGCACTTTCTCTTATTCCACATTGTTTCAACAAGTTTTCCCTTTTTTAAAATACTAAAAGCATTTCAGTTTATATTGGGGTGGTTATTAAAAACGTGTTCACTGATTTTAAACTTCTGTGTTTTTTTTGTATGCTTAATGTACTTTTATGCGTTTGGTCAATAGCCTAAAAGTTTTACCTATATAAAATCATAGGATTTACAAGAAATTCCTTTAAAAACACTCTTTGTATTTTTGTTTATATGGTATAATTTTATTTTGGATACTTGAGAACTAATATTGTTTTCTCCTTGAAAGATGGTACTAATGTTAAATTTATTTCCTTTTTGTTAGATATTTTTAATAAGAAAGAAATATATGCTAAAAATAAATTTTTAATAGGTCAATTTTGAGTTTTTCTTAATTTTGGTTGTTCTTTGATAGGTGAAAAAAAAGTAATATGTATAAAAATGTGTTTTTTTTTTTTCAAAATAATTAAGTTTTAAGCCTGATTAAACACCTTTTTCAACCGTGTTACCCTGACAAACATTAATTCTTTTTTTTCAGCCATTGTTAAATTGTTTATAAAAAAATTGTAGCTTTGTACCTGGCACGTTAGTGAAGGTTGCATCCAGCTCTTGGACTATAAGGAGTTTTTGCTTTATAAATTATCTCTAAAATGATATTTACTAATTAAAATTATGTTTTCCTACTATCGTGGAAAAAAAATTCTAGTCTGGGACCGAAATATTAAGCGAAAGAAAACTTTTTAGTAACTTGGTTACTGAGCGTTGCGTACGAAAAAAAACTTTTACGCCTAGGACGGTAAAGTAAATTTTTTAAGAAAGCTTATGCAACCAACATATTTGGTTCACAAAATATGGGTTTTACTTAATGGGGTAAAGTCTATAAAACTTAAAAATTTACGAACATCCAGACCAAAATGCCCACATATTTACTTAATGATTTATTGTTTTAAAGATAAAACTTAGAATTTCTTAAAATTCTTACGTCTTATAAACAGTTTAAAATATAAAACAATAATAAACTAAGGTAAAAGAAAAAAGAAGTATGGTCCCAAAAAATTTCCAGAAATTGGTAATATTATCCTTCGATTAAAAACTATGTTATCGCAACTTAAATTGTATCTTAAATAATTAAATTACCTTATCGCAAAAAAAATAAACGGTGCTATTTTTTAAATAACACAATTTAAAAAAGTTTAAAAACACAATAAATATACAGTTTTAAACAAAAAACAATTCTTTCCAATACCTAATTTTTTCTTCCAACCGGTTTCCCAAAAAGTTTTGTTTTTTTCGAAGATCAGTAAATAAAGATTTACGCTTATCAGGTAAAACGCGAGTTTAAGCCTTCGATTCCATTATATCACTTTTTAATTTACCCTTTTACAAATAATATTTAACGACTATTATTATCTTACAAAAATGTATTGCTTTGGTAAAGATTTATTATTTTGGTTGATTTAACTAACTTTCCAACAAAGTAGTTTTCGTAAAAAATGAAAAAAAACTCTTTATATATTTTTTTAAATGTCTAGCAACACAGACCGATCCAGCAAAAAGACCGATCCCCCCTGGGGGGGATCTGTCCCCAGGGGGAGGGACTGCCAGAGCAACTTATCGTTTTCCAGCAGAAACGCTATACACTTTGGACACATTTTCTTAAGGTTAATTCGCTTTATTTTTACTTCTTTCTCTAGTTCTCTATAATACTGCTTTAACCTTTAAACCACACTTTACAATTTCTGGTAGAATCACCCTTTCAGGTGCAATATGGTCCAAGTTAGGGAAGCCGGTTGAAGAAACATGCCTTCGTAAATAAATAAAGCAATTATGTTTTATGAGAAAACGCGAAGGAGAGTGGAAACAGAAAAAAAGTTAATGACGACCTACGAAAAAGAACTATGACACGTCACGGAAATATTTCTTTTCCTTCATGAACGAGCATTTACGCACCGAAAATCACGACAGGTTTAAGAAAATTAAAAAATAAATTAGTTTTTTTTAGCAAATCTTGCCAAAATGTGCAAGCACGACAAGGGCCAAGCGGAGCGAGCAGATTTTTATGTCACGTGGTCTCGCAGCAGATGATCTGCTAATAGAACACGTGACATAAGATGGAAGCAAAAGGGGCCAAAAATGTCAATGAGGAACTTGGTTAAAGAATTAAGTGTATTAAAAATATTTTTGCTTGCTTAAAATGCTTTCTAAAAAATGTTTTTTTACTGTACTAAATATGTATGCACCAGTTATAACATATTAATATGTCCTTTATGACATTACGTCATAAATTTTGACCAAAACAATTAAAATAATTTTAAATTTTAAATTAAAATTAAAATAGTTTTAAAATTTTAAAATGATATTTATTTTTAAAAAACTTTTTTGAATATTTTAAATCTTGAAAGCGGTGGTAGACTTGACACCGCTTTCAAGATGCGCACCACGAAACCTAAATAAACATTTTGATTTGGGTTTTTTTTTGAGGGTTTTATTTTTATTTTGTTTCAGGCGATCTGCCAGTTCGTAGGGGTAAATGGTATCTATGCATACACAGATTTTTTACTTTAGGAGCGGGTCCACTTTGGAGAGTATAAAAATAGGAATTTTTGGCGACCGCCCTATAAGGACTTTTTAATATCAAAATAAGATATGTACTAGAAATAAAAAATTTGGGGAGTATATATTTTTTTGGGCCCAAATTTTTTAAAAGTTTTAGTTCGTATATTATAACTATTTAGTCGTCCTGGAAGTTCGGCATTACCCACAGAAAAGGTTTGTTTCGAATCAATAATTAAAATAGCTAGTAAATTGCATTTAAATTTTAATTTTTTCTTCTTCTTTTTCTTTCTTGGGAGCAATCCTGATTTAATACCGGAGGCAGCAGCCACTTCGGCTTTTTGTGCCTAATCTCCCATTATCTTTTATACCAATCCTCTCATTGGTCTTGTCCCTTCTACAAGTCTGTATAACCCCGAGACTTAATGGTTGATATATTCCTGTGAGCTCATTTTCGGTTGACCAAATAATGCCTGTTTTTTTTTCTTCAACCACATTGCCAAATATGGTAGGCTGTTCTTTCCCCTCGTCGCACATTCTGCAACTTAGGTCCCCATTATATGAACCTATCTTGTGTAGGTGTCCTCTTAGGTTATCGTGCCCTGTTAGCAACCCTACTGTTATGCGAAGGCTTTTTCCACTTTGTCTAAGTAGTTATGGAGCTTTTTCTATGCCTAATTCTACTGAGGTTCCCTGGTTTGCCCTCGTGCTGTGGTTTTGGTCATTCACAAAGGCGAAATTTAATTTAAAAAGAAACTCGTATTTCCTTGAATACGTTAAGAAAGATCTTTATGCAGCAAATAAGAGTGTTAAAAAAAAAAAATATGAGCAAAAAAGATATTTCTTACTCTATCTTAGCTATTTAATAAAAAAAATTATGACCGTAATAAATTTTGATTTTAAAAATGAAATTGTCTTTTTTTTTATCTTTTATTTTTTTATCTTAAATTTATGTACCTAAATTTATAACAGTTTGTATTAAATGTATATATACCATGACCATTACTACCGGCAAATGGATGGCCCCAGGGTTTCCCCTCACTATCACCAGTCGTTGCCAACTTATTTAAAATTTTTTTGAGACAGAAGCCCTTAAGAAAACCGACATAAAACCCACCGGGAAACGCTACGTCGATGACATATTCATCATTTGGCCACAGGAAAAACAAATTACCACTTCCTAGAAGAACTGAATAAGATCCACCCTCGCATCCAGTTTACACTAGAAGTCGAAGAAAAGGGGATCTACCATTCCTCGATCTCCTTATAACCAGAAAAGAAGATCTTACAATTGATTACACATTTAAAGAAAACCCACACACACGAACAGATATCTAAATGCCGATTCCCACCACCATCCATCACAGCTACAGTCAGTCGCCAATACCCTCATCACCAGAACCATACGTCTAACCAATCCCACAAACCGGCAAGAAGAACTTAACAAAATTACCACAGCCCAAGACAAAACAACTACAAGGAAACAACATTAGAAAAGCTTTAAAACAGAATTCAAATACAACAAAAGGCAAGGAAGATACATCTAAAGCAAAAGCAACTTTACCATACATTAAAGGTGTAACAGACGTAATCGGAAAATCCGAGAAAACATGACATATGCACAAGCTACAAACCTCAAACAACAATCCACAACATACTAGGAAACCCCGAAAGACAAGATACCCTTAAAAAAACCAAGGGTGTACAGCATACCCTGCAGAGAGGACAAGAAAATATCGGGCAGACAAACAGAAAATTTCCACCAGAGTCCAAGAACACAAGAACAGTGTAAAGAACAAACAAACAACATCAGCATTGTTCCAACACCCCAAGAGACTGGACACGCCTTTAACTTTGAAGACACAAAACAAATCGCTGCAATAAAACATCATAGAACACGACTAATTAGAGAAGCACTTGAAATAGAAAACACAAACAACCTGAACAAGAGAGACGATGCAAAAAATCCCGACCATATGGAAAACTTTATTAAAAAAACAAAAACAGGCCAAAAAAAAACCAACTACACCCGGCAACGAGTCAACAAACCCAACGAAGCATGACACCAAAACCCCGGAACCAAGGTACAACCTCAACCGTATAAAAGGACATCTGAAGGACCAAAGGACTATTCCAAGTCGAGCAGCCACCCAGGAAGCATCACTTGAAAATCCAACGGATGTTAAACGTCGTGAAAATCTATCTACTGAAAACGGATTAAAAAGGGGAAAAAACAAATGTACATTCTACCATCCGTGAAAACCTACGTTACAACATATATATATATATATATATATATATATATATATATATATATATATATATATATATATATATATATATATATATATATATATATATATATATATATATATATATATATATATATATATATATATATATATATATATATATATATATATATATATATATATATATATAATATATATATATATATATATATATATATAAAAATTAAAATTATCTGGGGGAAAATGAATGGAATTTGTGATATTTTTTTAAATGATTTATTTTCATTTTTTTTTTTTTTCTGAATTTTCTTTAAAAAATTTTTTTTTTGTTGGTGTCTTCAAAAGAAAGGCTTCAGACAAGTCGAGAAATATTCAAAGTATATAATCTACCCAAAAAGTTATAAGAAAATTTTTTTCTGTTCCCTAGACAATTTTTTTAGTTTTATATATATATATATATATATATATATATATATATATATATATATATATATATATATATATATATATATATATATATATATATATATATATATATATATATATATATATATATATATATAAATAATATATATATATATATATATATATATATATATATATATATATATATATATATATATATATATATATATATATATATATATATATATATATATATATATATAAATTATCCAAGGTTTTCATGCTCAAAATAAATTATATTTCATGACACCAAAATAATTGCCTCAATTAATTTGGTTAGTTCTGGTTAGTTCTGATTAGTTCTAACTAGTTATGGTTTGTTCCGTTAATGAAATTTTATTAGGTGTAATAACTAAATTTTAGCCACAGCTTACTTTATTAGTACCCTAAAAAAGTAAAAAAAGACTTCGTTGTTAAGTCATTGGCGTGTGTACGGATGTTACCGTAGGGTTTCTTTTTAAATGTTGTATGCTACTCGAAAAAAAATTGATTTTTTGTTTTAAACCAAGTTGGCTTCCCAAACTTTTTTTGTATCTTTCGTTATTTGCCTGTAATTAGGCGCTTTGTAAATACCAATTTTTCCATTGGGCATACAGAAAAATATATCATAAACAAAAATTTTATACTAACAATTTCGGGCAAGTAGTTTAAGTAATTATTAATTAAATGTAATGGAAAATGTATTGCTAACATTGTTATTATTGTTAATTAGTATTTTTTGCTTAAACCAAAAGTCAAGCTTAAAGGCCGTCGTTGGTTGGAATTTCTTTCTGACGTTTCGCTACCACGAGTGGCAAGCGTCTTCGATGCTGGTTGCAGATCTAAGTCAATTTACTTTAAGCTTGTAAGTTATTAGTATATTTTTTATTGTAAATCAATTAGTTGTAATATAGTTGAAACATCCAAGAATATTTTTTAAATACACAGGTAACTATTTTTTAAAAGTGAGTCAAAATATACCCGATATTGTTTGTGTTTGTAACATTTTTGTTTGTGTTTCTACATACAAAAATTGGTATTTAAAAAATACTTAATTTCCGAAAAATGACGGGAAAGTATAAAAAACTTAAGAAGTTAATTTTATCTAAAACAAAAAATTAAATTTAAAGAAATAATAAAAAAAAATCAGTGTCGTACCATACATATTTTTAAAAACTTTACGGTAATATCCGTACACACCACTGAGTAAACAACTTAGTCAATTTTTTTACTGATACTAAAGCACCATAAAATTAATTTTTGCAAAATTTTTGTGCCATTTTTTTTTCATCGTATTTTACGTTTTTTTTTAATTTTAACACCCTGTAACTTGGGAACGAAAGAAGAAAATTTCTAAGGAATTCACTGTTTTATTTATTCCATACCTTTATATTACACCCTGTATTTAAACATAAAGTGAACAATAATGACAAAACAATTACGTAAAATCATTAAACATATTTTATATATTTATGACCCATGAAAATGATGGAAATAGTCAATTTATATTATCGGGCGCTAGGAATTTTTTTCCTTTATCTATATACCTATGTATATCGAGAAGGAACTAAGAAGAATAATAAATGATGGCCGACAGAATATATTGCTGACACTATACGCTGTCTAAAGCCTAAAAGGTTTTTGCTTTACAGGCGATATTTAGGAATGTTTCAAAGGTAGAGCTATACAATACAAGATGACAGGTTCTTTGGTGAGTTTGTACTTTAGTAAATATATGTTTATCTCGGCCTATAAAGGGGAGATTTTTTTGGCTTCAAGGTGGGTAAAGAAAATAAAAACATTAGATCCCTAATGTGCAAAGGAAGGTTTAGGGGTCGATTTGGTTTTAAAGTGGTGCGATTAGTATTAGCATTAGTATAGACGAAAAATGTCTAATGGTTTTTGTTATTTTTTTCTATTGTTTGCCTTCCAAACTGTTTAATTTAAGGAAAAGGTTTAATTTATAGCTTTTTGCATATTTGTAGTAATTTTTAAATATTTCTACTGGGTTCCCCATAATAGACTACCTATTTTGATATTGAAATAAATTCTATATGAGATATAGCGGAGTCACCTTAACCCAAAAAATGTTAAAACCTCGGAACCCAGCGACTGTGTATAAAATTAAAAAAACTATTGAACTTAATAGTTTATATCCTCCATAAAAATGTTTACCCCTTAAAAATTGCCGCTTTTTCCCTGGGGTTGAATGCCACCCCTTCTCGGGGGTGGAATTTTTTAATCAAAAATAAGTACGGAAGTGGATAGATTGACTAATTCTAAGCAACTTTTATTTTATAAAGTTTTTTCCGAAAGGCATTATATTTCGAGTTATTCGCAGTTGAAAATGTCAATATTTCAACCAAAAAACACGTTTTCAGACGGTTTTTCGCAAATAACTCAAAAAGTAAGCATTTTATCAAAAATATCAGTTTTACCAAAAATGTAGCTAATAAAAAAACAACAAGAATGGTGAGCTTATGATGTCCATAAACCCAATACAAACGGAGTTATAGCTTGTTAAAGGTTGGTTCTTATTCGTCAAATGCAAACATTAAAAGTTTCAACGTAATATAACCAAAACACGATACATTTTTTGGAAAAAGCTCATTATACCTTTTTTAAAGTACTTGAAAAGACCTTTATTTTTGGTTTTTATAGAAGTCTCTAGCGCTAAAATTAAACGAGTTAGGCTCAAAATAAAGTTGATCTTTTTTGGATGAAAAAAATGTGAAAATCATCCCCGAATTACCACCCCAATTGAAAATAATCTTTTTTACCTTACAATTTACTTTTCTTATGTATTTGTAATATGCTAAGGAAGTTTGACTAGTTTAAAGTGAATATTTTTAAAAAATTGAGCTTAAAGTGAAAGAGACATTTTTTAATTTTGAAAAAAATAGCCTTTTCTTCAAAATAACTCAAAAAGCCTTAATGATGCGTAAAATTTTGTAGAATACAAAATTGTAGGTTTTTCTTTACCGAAAATTTTCGTTTTATTTTTGTTTACGTATCATTTAGGGTTTTTGAGATATTTTAAAGAAAAGGCTATTTATTTCAAAACTACAAAAATGTCTCTTTCACGTTAGGCTCAATTTTTTTCAAAAATATGCATTTTAAACCGGTCAAACTTTCTGAGCCTATTACAATACAAAAATAAAGTGAATTATAAAGTGACAAAGATTATTTTTGATTAGGGTGGTAATTAGAGGGTGATTTTCACATTTTTTCATGAAAAAAAATAGAGATCAACTTTATTTTGGCCATAACTTGCTTAATTTTAGTGCTAAAGACTTTTGTAAAAAACAAAATAAAGGTTTTTTTAATGGACATCATAAGACCACCATTCTTGGTGTTTTTTTATAAGCTACATTTTTGGTAAGAATGATATTTTCGATAAAATGCTTACTTTTCGAGTTATTTGCGAAAAACCGTCTGAAAACGTGTTTTTTTTTAGTTGAAAAATTGACATATTCAATTGCGAATAACTTAAAAAGTAATGCCTCTCGAAAAAACTTTAATAAAATAAAAGTTGCTTAGAATTAGTCAATCCATCCACTTCCGTACTTATTTTTGATAAAAAAATTCCACCCCCGAGAAGGGGTGGCATTCACCCCCAGGGAAAAAGCGGCAATTTTTGAGGGGTAAACATTTTTATGGAGGATATTAACTATTAAGTTCAATAGTTGATTTTAAATTTTATACACAGTCGCTGGGTTTCGAGGTAATAATCTAAGGTGACTCCGCTAATAAGTCAGTACGTTTTTTTTATATTATTATCTTTTATGGCCTTTGGTATTTAAATCAACATATTATTAATCAAGTAGGCACCTGTTACAAAACTAGAAATAATTGGTTTTCGTAAAAGGTCATTTTTCTTATAAAGCATCATTAGGTTTGAACACATAATTAAATGTTTGGTTTTAATTTTTATAAATTATTTAGTTCAACAACGAGTTTTTTGCGTAAAACATAAAAAGTAACTTAATAGAAGAAGATAAAGTGACAGTACATACCGCTAAAAACTCTAAAAGAGTTTTGCGAGAAGTGTTTAATGGCTGACTTATTTCAATATTTGGGGATTTAAATTGTCTTTTAAGGGCCCCGAACTTAACTGCACCAGACTTTGTTCTGTGAGGCTATTTAAAGCCAAAGGTTTTTGCAACTCGTCCAGAAAACATCCAAGTCCGAATTCTTGAAGAGGTTCGGTAAATAGATCAGATTTTCCTTCATCGTGTCATGAATCATTTCTTGTCAAATCTTGAAAAGTGCATTGAAGTTAATGGCACTTACTTAAAAGACGTAATTTTTAAAAATTTGGATATGTCGTATGTTATAGTAAATCCCAAAAAATGAATTGTAATAGGGTATTTTCACTCAATTGATATTGATAATGTTGTGTGTAAAAATTAAAAGTAGAAACACAATTAAGCAAAACCTGCTAAATAACACGGAAAAATATAAACCCCTTACTTTTCTATTTAAGGTTTAATTATCATTGTAATTTAAATAGCCCGCCACTTCCCTAACCAATCAAATTCAACATGGATGCCAAGTCTGTTTGTGAACTATCGATATCGACAATCGTATCGATTTTAACGAAATGCTTAAATGCGAAATGCTTTTTAGACTTTACACTAAAACACAGTCAGACTACCTAAATAGTTTCAATTGGAATAAAACATAAAAACTTACATCAAAATGGTTTTCACAACAATAATAGGTATGTCCTTTGGGCATTTTCTCAATACCTACAACAGCACACCAGGCTTTTCTCCTATCGTCTTGTTTTGGAAGAGAAAAGAATATTTTTGTGGATCCTAAACTCGGCCGGCTTCTGGTTTCACTTTTTATCATTTTGAATAAAATAACGGAAATGTACTCGTAAAAAGGGTTCATATCAAGGAAAGTTTGGCGATAATAATAACTATAGTAATAAATTGGAATATTTGGAAAGAAAACACACTATTTACAAATTAGAAATTATTAATAAATAGAGGTTACAGGTTATACAGGTTGACAATATGACAATTGACAGGAATCGCCAACTTTGTAGATGTTGCGCATATCGATATTTGATGACAGGCGTATCGAATAACAAAAGCTGACAACAAAGCAGAAATTCCCACCCAATAGAAAATTTAGGGCCGTGACGTCACGGGCCTACAAAATTCAAACTTAAAACTGATTTTTATAGGTTTCCGAGGCCAAAAAATCGGGAAAAAATATTTTTGGCCTTTATTTTCATGTGGCTTTGCAATAAGCTAATAAAAAAAAATCTTGAAAAACGCCTATTGGGTGTAATAAAAGGTTAGTTTTATTTGGTTTTGTTTTCTTGACCGTTTGCAATATTAAACTTTATTATTAGTTAGTTTATTAAGTTTTAACAATTTTACTGACCAATTAAAATGGTTAGTCTATCATGGGAACCCTGTAGTTTTAGATTTAGCGGCACGGCAGTGCGCTAGGTCAAGGTTGGCCTGACGCACGCACTGTTATATTACACAAAAAGTTTTAGCGTGTCTCCGTGTTTTACCTGCAAAATAGTTAGAAAAGTTATGTCAGGTGGTTTCCTAGATATTCGCTTTTAAAAATCGCCCATTTTACTTTTGACTGACTAACTGACTCATTAAATCATCAAAATTATGGGGCTCTTTCTGAGGGAGTAAAAACTTGGAATTTCGTATGTAAATGAGTTTTAAAATACATGTAAAATTTTTTTTTAACTGCACTTTTTTACTTGGAACGCCCTGAAGCAGAGGGTAATATTGTATATTAAGGAGGTATTTTAAAAGTGTGTTATCCGATTTAACCTGTGTTCCTGAGGCCAAAATTGTCTTAGAATTTAAAACGCAGGCAGAATTTTATTTACCAAACAAAAAAAATTGCTACATTTTACCTATCAGACCCAAACCAGGCGCAATTTTTTTCATTCATTAAACAAAAAAAAAAAAAAAAAAAAAAAAGATTCCCACCAAAATCACTTATGTAAAATAAGGGTCAAGTTCCTATCCAAAAGTCCCGGACTCTTAAGATACTGAGATATTAAATTAGAAAGTTAAAACCTATATAAGCACAATGATTATCGTTTTTTTAAATCATCGTATACAGGGTGATTCAAAAATTGATCACGAAAGTGACAAAATAATGGTAGAGCCTTTATATTTTTTTTTCAAAATGTCAATAGTTTTCGAGTTAGAAGCCAATAAAGTTTAATATTTTTATTTTTTGTTTTTAAAATTGTTTACTTACGGAAAAACCGATTTCACTTATATTTTAAACGTAGACCGAGTCGATTGAGCTTTATCATTTTAGTAACAATTCACATTGATTGTGTGCCGCTAGAGGGCACTTTACCTACATTGAAAATGGTTTTTTGTCATAATTTTTTAGTTTTGGCAGCTATACTAGTTTTTAGTATGTTTTCTTAAAGACTGATGCAAGGCCTTTAAAAAAGATGCTCTTCATTTAACTCGCTAAACCGTTTAGACGTAAATCGCCTTAAAAAATTAAGTAGCAAATTTACAATAAACTTAATAGTTCAAATATCGAATATTGTGATATACAAATGGCTAAAAATTAATAAAACATTACTAAACAAACTAAAATGGTTTTCAAAATGTCCCCCATTTTCTTCAATACATTTCCTAATACTCTTCAAAAAATGTCGTCTAACTCAATGAAAAATTCCCGGTGTTTCTTTAATAATTTGGCACTTTTCGATTATCTTTAAACGAAGATTCTCGACGTTAATGACTAGAGTATCGTACACCAACTACTTGAAATGACCTCAGAAAAAAAATCCATAGAATGAAGGTCTGGTGACTTCGCTGCCCATGTCAATGGTCCATTTCGTCTTATCCATCGCTAAGGATACGCTGCATCCAAATACTGCCGTACACGTATACTAAAGTGGAGCGGAGCTCCGTCTTGGAGCAACCACATGTTGGTCCTTATTTGCAATGGTACAGCTTCCGGATAAAATGGGAGACGATTTTGGATAAAATCTACCGTTAACGGGCCATCAAAGAAATGGGGACCAATAAGGTAATCTCCTATAATCCCTGCCCACACATTCAGTAAAATCTACGCTAACGTTTCCTTTCTACTACATTGTTTGGGTCCTCGTAAGCATATCTGTGGATGTTACGCATATTTGTTATGCCATCACGCGTGAAACCAGCTTCGTCAGTGAATAATATGAAGCCAATTAGTCGATTATCGTGTTCGTTCTTAGCTAGGATCTGATTGCACATTTTCAACCGCTCTTTATGACGATCATCGTCATAAAGAGCCTGCATCTTTTGCGAATGAAACGGATAGAGTTGTTCTACTCTTAGTACGCTCCATGAAGTAGCCTGACAGAGCCCAATTTCATTCCCAATTTTTTTGGTACTAGTATTTGGTATTATTTTCATTAATTTCAAGCATTTTCTTCTTGTTGCACAGTTCTAACATTTCTAGATCTTCCACGATTTCCATTATAACTTTTGAAAGAACCATATTCCGCAAGCCTCCTGTGAACACTGGAAAATGTTTTTCGGGATTATTCTCCATATAATATCTTCTTGCCAACTCTGCATTTCCATTTGCTTTTCCATAACAAAAATGTATATCACACTATTCGACATTTGAATACTGATGAATTAGCCATTATTATTTTAAGTTTTTTGTAAATTAAATATGTAGTTTAAAAAGCGAATTTATTTTATGTTGAACTGACAGCTTTAGTATACTTTGATAGCTACTTACCTTACAACAAATAATAAACGTCTGGAGAAAATTCATGGCCAACTTGCCAATTACCTGGTATCTGGTGGTAATGAAATGAGAAAAATAAATTTACCACTTAATTTTTAAGGGCGATTTACTTTTAAAAGGTTGGATTTAGCAAGTTAAATAAAGAGCACCTTTTTAAAGGCCTTCCATTAGTTTAAAAAAAAACTAAAAACTAGTATAGCTGTTGAAACAAAAAAAAATATGACAAAAAACAATTTTCAATGTAGGTAAAGTGCCCTTTAGAGGCACACAATCAACGTGAATTGTTACTAAAATGATGAAGTGCAATCGACTCAGTCTACGTTTTAAATATTAGTGGAATCGGTTTTTTCGTAAGGAAAATTAAAAAATAAAAAATTAAACTTTGTCGGCTGTAACTCGAAAACGAATGACAATAAATCACCCTTCTTCAGTTTCATGATCGATTTTTGAATTACTGTGTATATCCTAGTAAAGCAACATTAGGTACTTTCGTGATAAAAGGGTGAAATCATCCCCATAAATAAAAAAAATTCACACATTTTTAAAATTAAAAAAAATGTATTTTTGAGTCAAAAAAGTGGTCAAAAACTATAAAACAACTATTTCTTGTTAGCTTTGATAAGAAAAAATCTTCTACAAAGGCTAGAAAAGGAAATTAACAAGTAAAAAGATTTACAATAACTCATACTAGTCCTTTTAAAAGATTTTGGTTAAATCTTACCTCTTCAAGGGGGTAAACTACCCCCAAAACATTAAGAAAAATGTCTAAGTCTTGCAAATCCTTATTTAATATAAAACTTCTTAATTTTCCTTTAATAAAATGGAAAAAATCATTCATCGATATAATTTATTCATATTTTCGAAGAGTTTTAACCTCCAAATGGGGGTAATTTTTTAAATATTTAAAAAAGCAAAAGAAAATGAACACCTTTATTTTTGATAACGGGTAATTTGATAACTTTAAGATATTTTTATCTCTTTTTCCGTGGTAGCTATACCATGCCCAAAAACAGGCAAATTTTAAGGTAACTCTTCATTATTGTGATTAAAAAATTATTCTCATTATACAGGGTGTTACAGAATGTTGTGAAGAAAATTTAAGGGAAGATTTTAGATCTAAAACTATGAAAAAAAGTTCATATAAACGTGGGTCCGGAAATGTTTCGTTTTTATAATACAGGGTGTTTAAAGTTTTTTGTATTTTATTTCTCACATTTCTCGAAAACCCGTGGAGATATTGAAATGAGTTTTGGTACATGCAAATGTAAAATTATTGGTCACATTAACATGAACAAAATTGTTTTCTAAAGCACTTACATCAGTGGCGTTCGTGTCGGTAAGTCCTTATTTTTAACCAAGAAAACTGTACGCCACTGGTTTCGCAAGAATTAGTGGTGCTTTTTTAAGCCAGTTTAATTTTGCTTAAAAAGTACCTTTTGGCCTTTTTCGTTCTGACTCACCGTTTTTGAAATAAAAATAAAAGTACACTATCTGCCAAGTTTTTATTTGCTAAAGAACGTATTACAAATTAACTGAAACAACCCAAATTCAAATCGCTAGGTACTTAATGTCATTTATTTTTGTTTAACAATAAATTTAAGTGAAATTGAAATTAACGTTTACAGAAAATACCAACTAGATACATTATTATTTTTCAATTACGATTCCGAAAACAGATTATAGGGATTAATAAATTGATTTTTATTTTGAAAACGGTGAGTCAGAACAAAAAAGTCCAAGAGGTACTTTTTAAGCAGAATTAAACTGGCTTTAAGAAAGCAATACAAATTATTGTGAAAACCAGAGGCGTACAGTTTTTTTTGCTGAAAATAAGAACTTACCGGCACGAACGCCATTGATGTAAGTGCCTTAGAAAACGATTTTGTACGTGTAAATGTGACCTATAATGATACATTTGCGTGTACCAAAACTCATCTCAATATCTCCCGGACTTTCGAGAAATGTAAACAAACTTTAAAAGACGAAAAACTTTAAACACCCAGTATCATAAAATCGAAGCAATGGGACCCATGTTTATATGAACTTTTTTTTATATTTTTAGATGTAGAATCTCCCCTTAAATTTTCCTCACAACATTCTGTAACACCCTGTATAACACATGTCAAAAACACCAAGTTAATAGCATTTGGAAGCAATCTTACTTACCTTATACAAAAAAAAAAAAACGAAAATAAAAAGTAATCCAATAAATGTGTATATTTCTTTAACCTCATTCAGCAACGGGTCACGGAATTCCGCTTCTGAAAAAAAATTCTTGGCGTCGACTGGAATATGCAGTGAATAATGGACAAAGACGCAAAAACACATCAAAAATCTATTATATATGACCGATAAAAATGACCGTAAGATCAAATAGCCAATTTATATTGCCGGGCCCTTAGATAATTTGTAAACTATATATATATCGAAGCGGGAACTTTGACAGAGACAGATGACCGTAAACGTATATTGCTGACACTAGGCGCTATTTAGGGCCTAAAAGGTTTTTGCTATACGGGTTAAAAGAGTGGTACTTAAAGATGTGTTTACAGTGGAATTAAACAAGAGGACAGATTTTCTTGCACCTTTGTTATTTGAAAAATGCATGAATATTTTGCCTGTTATATATATATATATATATATATATATATATATATATATATATATATATATATATATATATATATATATATATATATATATATATATATATATATATATTTTATGTATAAGATTTTTGAAAAACCTTCGAACCGTAGTGTAATTAACCCTATGTTAACTGGGAATGGTAATTTGTGATCCTTAGCAACAGATCAATAAAGTAATACAACACGTCCTTTTTTTAAAAGAAAAAAAAAATATAAAAAAGCCTATCGACGGCATCTTATCTTAATGAGACCAAAATGCGGCTTTTTTTCATACAAGACATATGTCTTTCACTTAATTGCAAGTAGCAGTAAGTATTTTTTTAATATAAATCAGATCATTATACTAAATGTATTTTAATAATTGTAGACGTTAAAAAGAATAAAAACTTTTAGAAGCCTGAAGTAGCACAAAAGCATTTTCATTTAAAATGCTCTCTAGAACCGATATCTCAAGAAATCTAAATTGATTGTTTATTGTTGTTTAAGTAGTCGGTCAAGACTACCCTTGATAATAACTAAGATACGGGGTGTCAATATGGCGGTAAAAATTTAATATGTAAGAATTTTTTTTTAATTAACTAATTTGTACCAAATTTGGTATACCGGGTGATGCGTCGCTGAGCGGAATATAGGAAATCCCATGTAAATTTTAATGGTGTCAATTATTGGCTTCCCTGTACATTTTACAGAAAAAATGTAAGATAACTTTTTAAAGAGACCAATCTGATAAGCCCTCATGCCATGTTTCAAAAAATTTTAATAAGCGAATCATGAATTATTCAATTAAATGTAATTGCAAAATTACTAAATTTTCGGTTCAGGTAAAACCAAACAGACACCAGTAAAATGAATATTGTCCCTGACATAAGGAAAAGTGTCAATAACTCAGTGACATTCGGTATTTGAAAAACATATGAATTATTCAATAAACAAAAAAGTTTCCAAACCAAATGTTCAGAATTGCCGGTATTGGAACCAAGAAAATGAACATCACTTTGTTTATACTCGGACACAATATTCCCAAAAAACAAATGTATTCGTGGGAATTATCGGATAGCATATCATTAAAACCTTTTTTATGGACTATAACCTGACAGCAGAAACCTATTTGGACTTATTTTAAAATCAAATTGGACCGCCTTGAATGAAGTTGTTTGAAGATCAAATGATCTGGTACCAAATGAATGGTTGCCCCGCCCATAATGCCCGTATGGTTAGAGAGTTCCTGGAAAAAAGCGTTAAACGGCAATATTATTGGTTCAGGTACCGAAAAAATTTGGCTAGCCAGGTCCCCTGATCTTTCACCGAATGGCTTTTTCTGTGGGGTCACTTAAAAAAGTGTCATTTATAAAAGTGTAAAATTTAAGAATCAAACCAGCTACAAAATGCTTTTTCGTTAGAAGTAATAAAATTTCGCAATATCAACTTAGCAACGTTAGAAATATATTTTATGATCGGTTGGGATATTGTTTACTTTTTTAACGGGGCGTTGTTTGAACATTTAATTAATTAATGTTTTTATTTAATTCTCTATTATTTTTAAAAAAGTTATTGTATTTTATTTCATTTTATTTTTCCACACCTAGTAAAGTATTAGGAGTTTACTTCTCTTTTTTCGTCTTTAACCTATCATTTGGAATTCCAAAAATCTGAGCACGAATTTGTAATAAGCGACCCAAAAAATCCCAAAATACTAAATTTTCGGTAAATTGGGTTTAAAAGTGGATTTTTTTAAATTTGGTTTTTTGGGGGGGTTTTTGAGTTGCTGGTAACTCAAAAAAACCCCCATAAAACCAAATTTCAAAACATCGGTTGATTTTTGAGAATTTTGTCCACCATCTTGGATCCGCCATCTGAAATTTGGTAAATGCGACCCGGATTTATGTTATTAGCAACTTCAAGAATACCCATATACCAGATTTGGTCTAAATTAGTAAATTTTTTAAAATTTCTTTTTTAACCGCCATATTGGAACCGTCGTGTTGGATTTTGTCATCCAATCACACCAGGTATTACAAGGTTTGACTTGAA
This sequence comes from Listronotus oregonensis, assembly GCA_019359885.1. NCBI lineage: Eukaryota > Metazoa > Arthropoda > Insecta > Coleoptera > Curculionidae > Listronotus > Listronotus oregonensis. The sequence goes on from JAHBCN010012869.1 coordinate 25,503, forward strand.
CCAAAAAACGACCCAAAATGTTGCCATTTTTTTTGAAAGCTTTTTTTGCCTTAGTTTTTTTCCACCTTCTGGTCGCCATATTGGAGCCGCCATTTTAAATTTTGTATTTCGCCGGCAATTTTTTTAAAGCCTCTTTTCCAGAAGAACATTTTAATATCTAAAAAGTCAAGATCCGTTAACCCAAATCTTGGGTTGATTTTCGGATAGATGGATACATACATATTTTTTGTGTTTTGGGATTGTTGTTTTTTTTTAGTATTTCCCTCAATTTGTTTTGCAAAATAGAGTAAATAATAAG
>JAHBCN010012870.1:0-25781 GCA_019359885.1 Listronotus oregonensis
TCGATTAACTATTATTTATTTTTTTTTTAACCTTTTATTTAGTTATTAATGTATTTATTTTAAATGTAAGTCACTCTACGTCACGAGATTATAAGCATGAGCTAAAGATAAAAATGTCGTTTTTTAACCTTTAAAACAAAAAATAAAAGATTTTCTTCAATAGTTTAAATTCTGCTGCAAATAATAAGAAAATGTATTTATAAAATAATTTACTTTACTACTAAATGGATAGCACCGCTTCTTGTACCAAAGATTTATAAAATTTAGTATGGCATATCTGATTAGATTATGAAAAAATATATATTAGCAAAACTAACAGCAAGAATATTAAAATACTTTGATAAAATTAATTTTTATTTTTGCACACGTAGGGTGGTCCATCTTTATAAACTTAAAAACAAATAAAAAGTTTCATTTGTTCCACCCTTTAAAGTCATTCCATATTAAGTAAAAATTATTTCTATAATTGTTTTAAGACATTTTAAAATGTTTGCTTTTTTAATTTAAAATTAAATTAAAAAAAAAGAAAACAAAGAACCTGAAGCTACCATATTAATACTTTAAATTTTATCTTTGTTTTAAATCAAAACATTTGGCCAGTAACAGTACATAATAGGATTTTTAGAATTTACGAATAGATGTTTTGTAGCTATGATTTTAAATATTTATATATAGTAAAAGATAATAAATTAATTCATCAACATTACCTAATATATCATGAAAATTACAAGAAAGCTCTTAGCATCCACCAGAGTCTTTTAATTACCACTAATTCGATAAGTGGGTCCTATATGCATTACACCAAAGCAAAACCGCAATATAGTCTCTGAATAATTTAAATGTTTCTTTATTACATTGATTTAAGCTGACCACTACTTTGCAAATGGATGCACAATTTAATGCTTTTAGTGCATAGATGTTTAATATTACTTTTAGTATGTAAGACAAAAAAAAAACAGAATTCATCTGCACTTATAATTAATTAATTTCAGGTATAAATTTGTTATTTTTCAATGTTTTCCCTGAATTAGACATTTTTAATTGTTTATCTCGTACTAGGTAATTAAAAAATTAACAACCTGTCAAACAAATATTGGTGGCTTTATTAAATAAAATAAATTTTTGTCTTACTTCAAGCTGTTCAATTAAAATGGGGTGTTATTACATGCGCGAAAGGAACTGCAATTAATAACCTTGTCATATTATTATTCTTATATTATTTTTCTTTTTTATTCCATTTAAACTTAAAAAAAAATTGATTTAATTTTAGTAGGTAAGTAGGTAAAAATGTTTAACATACATCCTGCTTTTTCTGTTGATCCCTGTGACTTTCTCCTGGACACATTTTGCCATAAACATTAATGTCTTTTGGTAAGTTATAGGCATAGGACATTAAGCAAATCAACATTAGTATTTACCGGAATGGATAGCTTATAGGACAATACCGATTATCATAAAGTCATATTAATTTACCTTATTGTGCTTTACCCCCATATAAACCATCTAAAGAGTTTAACTTTAAAGAAGATATCTTATTTTTACACCTTAAAAAACTAAATGTCATTTAGCTTTTGAGGCTACAGAAATTTACATTTTAAAACCCCTGCAGAGACTCTTATTTATGTAATAAAGCCAGAAAATTTTTAACTTGAAATGAAAATGTTTGAATTCCTTCTCTAAGCTTAAGCAGATGTGGTTTTAATGGTAATGTTTTATATTTTTCTTTTTAAATTTAATTAAAGAAATGTTTTTATATAGCAACATGGATTATTAAAGCAAAAAATGTACTGTAAAGTCAACCATTTATAATGAGTATGCAGAGCGAAATTCATTTCTTTCTGCACAGCTCTTGTTTGGAACACTATAAAGAAAATGTAGTAATTAATTATGTGGCCTAAAACCAATTTTAATACCTTAAAAAAGTATACTTTTAACTAAACTGACTTATGCATAAGAGTGTCTCTGTTTGTTTCTAGAAATTTAATAAAGGCCCCATATATCGGTTGGTAATATTTTTAGCTGCGACAATAAACAATATACCTGCTGAGTTAATATACTTAAGACAAAAATATCGAATAATGTTTAAATTTTCCAAAAGGCTGTATCAAATATATTTATAATAACACTTAAAATCATCAAACAACGTGACTAAAAGTTAAAAGATAGAATAGTATCATGGATGTCTATCATTAGGTACTACATTTGTTGTGTTACTGATAAACCAAACTTTTACTTATAGTCCAGTAAATGAAGGGACAAAGCTGTAAATAAATCTGTACAGTTTTCCCTTGTGGCGCAATTCTAGGTCTTCGAGGTCGTCGGGGATGCTTTCGAGCGAAAAAAAAGTTTATCAACATTTACAGGTGGGAAATGGAGAAATTTTGTTTTTACAAAAAATAAAGATCGCCTTGAAGTCTACAAAAATGGTCCCCATAATTTTTTTTGAAAAATCGGTAGTTTTTGAGATAACGGGACCCAAAAGTCCCCCCATTTCAGCTGCCGTTCTACCGCTAGAATGCCGCTATCTTTCATGGATTCACTTATAAGCGGACGGACGAATTGTTTCATTACTTGGCCAATAATGTACATATTTTATTCATTCAAAGTTTATTGTTATGGAAAAATCCGTACCTATCATTGCATATGAGTTTGGGTCCATTCTGATTTTTCTAGAATATTAAAAAAAAAATCTTAATATTTTGAAAGTATCTTATTAATTTATTGATATTTAAAAAAAATGATTTGTTATTAACATTTTTTTTATAATGAGACCTAAGTAAGTGTTCAATGATCCCAGAAAATTTCTTTCACCATCTTTCTTGCGTTTTGATAAAAAAAATTGTTTTGCCCATCGGCATTTTTTAGCCGTTTCAATGCATATCAATTAAAAGTTTAGGGTGTCTAGTTTCTAAATGTACTTTTTTCTTTTTAATAAAGTTCAAGAATAAATCAGGAAAATACATCACATCAGTGACTCGCGAACTCACAACTAACCACATCTATCCAATGTGGGATATTATGGATTTTTCGACGGCCGTTATTACAAAAAATATTGGTCTTGCGAAGGGACCGTTTTTGTGGATTTTAAGGTGATCTTCATTTTTTAAATTAACAAAAATTCTTTAATTCGCATATTTTTGCAGATATTCGCAGGAAACTCACTTTTGGTACTTCAAGGGTCATTTTCAGCGGGTTCCCACGCCGGAATCGTGATAAACTTTTTCTCGCTCAAAAGCATCCACGAAGACCTAAAAATTGCGATACAAATAAAAACTGTACAGATTTATTTACAGCTCTGGGTACTTTCAGGTCTTCAGTTATTGGACTATTACTGTTGCAACCTTTTTTTAAAACTTTCTACAAACTGTGGTAACAGTAACAAAACAATTGTTGTAATGAGACACAACTGTAAGATTGTCCTCTGTTTACCACTTTACATTTTTGTTACCTTGTTTGATGATTTTTATGTGGTAATAAAATTTTTGGTACAGCCTATAATCCCTGCGTTTTATGGCAAATTTTGAGATTATTCGATATTTTGTCCTAGGTGTATGTATATTCTTTTATAAAAAAAATATAAATGTGCCTAAATACATTTTTAATCGCTTTTTGTTAGCTTTAACATTACCTTAAAGCTAGTATATTTAAAACCATAATGGACAACTATCCAGATGCACATTAGTTTATACTTCTATTGTAAATTTAAAGACAAAAATATACTAAATTTAAAAAGTTTTTACAACTAAAATTTTTAAAGGTTTTTTTGTTTGAATTTGTTTAAATGCTTTTTTTAAATATTGTTTTATTTTAAGCTCAATTTTTTATTTTATTTTTTTAAGCTAAATTTTAGAAACTAGTAAAACAATTCTTTTAATTTAAACGTAATAAATACCAAATTTAAATATGTATAAATTACAAACTATTACTTAAAAAAGCAAAGGCCTAAATCATATTATTACAAAATATTTGTTATTAAATATTTCTACATCTATCGCAATTAAAGGATACCATATATAACTAGCCTACTTTCTGGCATATTTTAGTACATTAAGCATTTACTTTTTACAGGATTTCTCATGTACATTAAAAATATAACACTTATAAATTTTATATGCCTGAAAAATCACGGTAACTAAATTTATTAAAATGCCTGGAGCCTTAAATTGTAAGCAGATATTTTCTTACAATGGCAAATATTCCGAGGTAATTTCACGTTTTGCTGTGTTAGTATTATTAATATACGTTATTACATATTAAAATGTGGCAAAATACAGGTAGTATTAAATAATAAAGTACATCATTTACTATATACAAATTTGTGTTGACTAAATCATTTCGGAAAATCACAAAAATTAGAGCTTAAAACGATGTAATTTAAAGTAACGTTACCATTTTACTTTTACGAACGTAATGTGTGCTTTATTTTTTTGTTTTTTTTTATATAAAAAATATTTATTTTATTGTTGTAACTTAATTTACTCAAAAGATTTTTTCTTTTATTTTTACAACAATAATATGTAAAAATCATAATAATTTTTATGCCATAAAGGAAATAATATAAATTTTAATTTAAAATTAAAAAATACATAAAGGTGCTTTACTTTATATTTTTTGCTAAAGCTCCTGATAAAACACACTACACTAGTACATTGTAATAATGTGAATTTTCAATAGTTACATTTTAACAGATTTATGGTTGGAGACATCATCTAGTATGGAGATGGATCCAAAACCGAACAGGGAACTGAAGCGAGCGTGTACAGTGAAATAAGAAACTTACAATTCTTCATTACACTAGGAACACATAGTCCAGTATTTCAAACGGAAATATCTGGTTTAGTGCACTGTGCAAAAAAAATAACAGGAGGACTTCTAAGAACAAGCGGAGCTGCATAATAACAAACAGCCAGGCGTCACTAGGGGCACTGGCAAATCCCAAGCTGGCATGGCAATACCAAAAAGAACTGGAAGTCCTAGAAGAACGCAACAGAATAACTCTCCTGTGGGCACCAGGACATTCGGGAATAGAAAGCAACGACAAAGTGGATGAGCTAGCGAGACAGGGATCATTCACACCATACTTTGGACCAGAACCTGCACTTGAAAGGTCCAAAATCACAGCACGAGGGCAAACCAGGGAATGAATCCGAACAAACACGAAGAATACTGGGGGAGCATTAGTTGAATAATACATGGAAAATGCATCATAAAGGGTTCATCGAAAAGAACGAAGAAACAACTACTTGGACAAAGTAGGAAAAAATGTCGCATAACTGTAGAGCTGCTAGAAGGGCACAATAACCTAAAAGGACACCTACACAAGATAGGCTTATACAATGGATACCCAAGTTGCAGAATGTGCGACGAGCATTGAATCACAAAAGACAGGCATTATTTGGGCAACCGAAAATGAGCCCACAGGAATATATCAACCAACCAGTCTCGGGGTTAAACAGACTTACAGAAAGAACAAGACTAGTGGGAGGATTGGTATAAAGAAAAATGGAAGATTAGGTACAAAAAGCCCAGGGGGCTGCGCTGCCTCCGGTAGTACATCAAGACGGCACCCAGGAAAAAAAACAGATTTACAAAAGCCACAACCATTATTTACGGTAATTTTTCTTTTTATTCAAAGATGGTTGCTTTTAATAAATAATGTCTACAAATAAATTATTTACATGTACTCGTTTAAAATTCATATAAACTTATATTTTTACATATTTTCAAGGACATGACGAATTAACTTTTTTTGCGTTATTTTAATTAATAAAGCTTAGAAAAGCTTTGTTTTAAAACGTTGCTTGCCTGTGTGCATTAGGTTTTGAAGCCAAATTAAACTTATATTTAGTGTATATACTCGACAGCTTATCAATTTTATATTGGTTATTATAGTTTTTATAATATTATTTTTTTAAACTACTTAATAAAGTCTTATTCTAAAAATAGGCTGGTAATTTATAACTTGTCAAAGTTAACTAGAATATAGCAACTAAATATAAAAAACGATCACCTTTAGAAAAAAAGAAAAAAAGTGGAATTTACTAAAAATTACCCGATAAAATTACATGTAAGTTAAAATAAAATTGTACTTAAGAAGAACTATTAAAAGTTAACAGCTAAGCTGCTTGTACATTATACGTCAACCCTTGGTACTGTGTTATCAAATTCTGTCCTGTATTTTTCTACAGAATTTCATACATAAATATTATGAATATTGATTACAATCTTGCTATTTTATTTATTTTCAGTGTAGCAGTGCATATAAAATATTTACTTTATGAAACTGAAACGCATTGTGTTTTATGAATAATTCAAACCCTACTTTTTTCATTGGTTTTAGCTTACAACTTCTTTATAATGGACATTTTAAAATATATGGTTTGTAAAAGCATATTTTTGACGTTGGATAGAATATGCAGAATGACGATAAAATTTCCATATATTTGCATAAATACGATAGCAAGAAACCTAAAAGTTAGAAAAAGTAAATCTTGCAAAAAAGGTGATGTTATGCTGATGTGTCATAAGGGGTTTAATAGTATGACATAAGTTGTTTTCAAAACCCTTATTTATGAATAATTGAAATGTTTCTCGTAAAAAACGTTTTACGAATCATATACTTTTAAGTAGTGGCCAAAAATAAACTTATGTGAATCATATTTTAATTAGTTCATTATAAACTAAGACGGATAGCGACATAAAATATTACACCATTTTTTCTTCGTACTTAGACATGTTAATACTAAAAGATTTAAATTATCTCACGCAATTTTTTTAAATTATTATATTTTGAAAAATGTATTTCTTATTGTCTTAATTAATATATTTGCATGTCGTATAAAAAAACAACATTTATAAAACGGATATTTTAAATAATTTCTCTGGTGCATTTAAGTTTTTAATTTAAAAACAATTTTGTCTAAACTACTTCAATTCTAAAGCAAATCAATATGCAATTTACTTTAGCCCTGAAACTAAATATAATTTAAAATTTAGTATATATATATATATATATATATATATATATATATATATATATATATATATATATATATATATATATATATATATATATATATATATATATATATATATATATGACTGCGTTAAAATAAAATAAATAATTTTATAAGTAAAACTGAATATTTCGTTGCTGGCTGATTAAATTGTATGTCATATATAAAACAATTTAAAACTCTTAAAATGTTGGATTTTTTTTTAGCCAAGAGTAAGTTTGTTAATACTAGCAAATATAATATATATATATATATGTTTTTTTAATACTGCCTCATATAAAATATGTTTTACTTAAGTTTGTCACTGCAAATTAACATCTTACAGCTAGAAACTTAAACTTGTGTAATTTTTATTGAAAAAGTTTTTTTAAAGGGGTATCCGGTACTAACGTTGAGTCAATTACCAGTAATTACAAGTTGTTAAATCGTCTATACTTTATTGTTGGTACTTCACAAGAAATAAACAATACGTTTAGTGGGTCAAAAATGTATTTTGGAGCCTAAAGATGTGTATAAGTCGAAGGACAACATTTTAGCACTTGTTAGCTTAAGCTTTTTGGGCACTTTATGTTTAAAAAATAAAACAGCAGTTTTAGATTCAATGTATTGTTTATTAAATAAATTGACATTCTTAGGCTTTAATTTGTGGCAATAAATTCTTTATTTGCCATATCTTGAATTACAGTTAACCAGTTATTAGAAACGCCCAAACGTATTTTTCCTACGAGCGTGCAGAAAAGTCCACTTTTCCGCACGCATTTGAGTGTGCAAAGTTGCACTTTTCCGCACGGCGTGCGGAAAAGTAAAACTACTTTAAAATCTTACAGGTAAGCAAGATTTATATGTATTTTAGTAATTGTAGGCTAGTTCATGCAATATACAAAGACATTGCAAGTTTTAGTTTATTCTCTTTTTTGTTTGTTACTTCGTAATTTTCAATATTTCAACTAAAACATAAAAAAAAACATTTTTTTAATTACCGTGTATAATAATAAATGATTATGACAAGTCAAGCAACAATATGTAATCTTGGTGATTTTAACACATGTCAGATTTTTTCTTCGTTTCCATATGAACAAGCAATTGCACAAATAAATTTTAATACAAACAAGCATTTTTAATGAAAAGGCGTCATAGTATCTTTTTTTAGTTAAATAAAAATCCGACAAAAATAATTATTAAAAATGAGTAGTTCCGATGAGGATCTACCAGATTCTATCCTGGATGCAGCAAATACCGTAAGTTTGAATTTATAACCAGCAAAATCTCGTGAAAAATATGAGAATCAATATAGTCATTTCGAAAACTGGTGCTCCAGCAAGGGGACAAAAAGTATTAAAGAAGAAGTGTTCTTGGCCTATTTTTCGGATTTGCAAAAACATATAAACCTAATACTTTATGGAGTAAGTACTCTATGTTAAAATGTGTCCTCAAAGTGAAAAGGAACCTTGATTTAAGTTCATATTTCAAGCTAACATCACTACTTAAACACCAAAACCTGGGATACCGGCCAAAAAAATCATAAACTTTCAGCAAAAAAGAAGTTTCAAGATTCATGAAAGAAGCACCTGATAATTTTTACCTTCTAATAAAAGTTGCTACAATTTTTGGATTAGCCGGTGCTTGTAGGAGAGATGAACTTACAAAAATAATGATTGATGACATACAGGATATTGAAAATTTGATAGTGGTGAAAATTCCTGACAGTAAAAATAACACTTCCAGAATCTTTGTAGTGTCCGATGAAACAAATAACGGACTTTATCTGCAATTGTATCGTAAATATGCAAATTTGCGAAAACCACATACCCCACACAGACGTTTTTTTGTCCAGTATAAATAAGGAGCATGCAGTACGCAATGTGTGGGAATAAATTCAATAGGTAAAATGCCTTCAGAAATTGCTGCATACCTAAAATTAAAAAATCCAGAAGAGTACACTGGACATAGTTTTCGTCGATCCTCTGCGACTATGTTAGCGGATTCTGGGGAAGGAATTACCAATGTCAAGCGACTTGGGGGCTGGAAATCAACGGCTGTAGCTGAGAGCTACATTGATAAATCCACAAATCAGAAAAAGGATATGTCGAATAAAATATTGACCATGAACAACTCCCCTCCTGAGCTAAGTCAACCTTCATCAAGCCGTACAATAAGCGCTTCCATAAGCCCCCCGCTAAATGAAATTACAGGTTCTGCAATTAATTTACAATATGCAAATAACTGTTCTTTTGTTGTAAATGTTATGAACAAATAATTCCCATTTATAAATATGTTGTAGTAGTTCTTTCAGATTAAACATAATTTAAAAAATAATCATTGCTTTAATATTGGTATTATCTGACGCTCGTAATATATAATATTAATATATATATATATTTTATATATATATATATATATATATATATATATATATATATATATATATATATATATATATATATATATATATATATATATATATATATATATATATATATAATATATTATATAATATTAAATATTTTAAATATTTGAAATGTATTGATTTATAAGTGAATTTATTAATTTTTTGTGTACCAATTATACATTTTGCCACAAAATTAATAATTTATTTTAATGATGGTTGTCAGAAAAAGAAACCAATTTGTTTGAAATTAATTAACATTCAGTAAAACAATCTATTGTAAGACTCATGTTTGTTGGTTTTACCAACTTCTCTAAAAATAAATTTAGTTGTAAGTATGACTAAAACTGTAAAAAAATTGCCTTTCTTATTGTGTTTTTTCCATACTGTAGATATGATTAAATAGCTTTAAAAAATTGTAAAAATAAATAAATGCGGTAGACATTTAATCAAAATCCAAAAATAAATTATAGTTTAAAAAAACAAAAAATAACATGCTTTTATAGCAAATCGGTTTAAAAAGTAGAAGATAATCGTTTATAGTTGAACAGCGTTGGGTGCTTGATATAAATTGTTACAATAATTTTATTTCTAGCTATTTATAAAAAAAATAGAGTTATTATGAGATATAGTGAATTGCCCCCACGCTTATTTACTATAATAGATTTTTTTCTACTTTTTAGTCCGGTTAGCTATAAAAGCATGTTTTTTATTTTTTTCAACACTTATTTGTTTTCTTATGTTTTTGTCCCAAAACAACATCAAACGTAATCTTTATCAAGAGCCTTTTTTTAGTATATCTTATATTTGTCCATAAATCTATTATGGCCATCGGATCAAAACAAAATTCCATATGGAAAAAAAACCCCATAAATACCCCAACCTAAAGGTCACTGAACAACCCTTTTTTCAAAAATAATTATTTTGTTGCCAGTAGCCTGGATTCTTGTAAAAAGCGGTTGTGCTTTTTTGGCTTTGCGCATTCGCCAAGTATTGCAATTTTGAGAAAGTGTTTTTATTTTATTTTTTAATGATCCTAGTCGAGACATTAGAACGAAGTTATGAAATAATTGTATTGTCCTCGGCTCTTAACCCCGATACAAATTTTTAACTTAATCAGTCTCTTGAAATTGATGAAAATTTAGTTGAAATATTTCGTTTTCTAGATACATGGATGAATACAGGTGAAGCTAATAAAAGCGTGGTAAAAAAGGAAAATTTTAGGATACATAAATCTTAGACAAAAAACAATTAGGACCTATATTCTGTTAAGAAAAATTATGAAATAGTTAAGCAATATTTAAAAAGTAAACATCAGAATAATGAAAAAACTTAGGTTTATTTTACACCGTGCTAAAATATCACTTAAAACATAAGCAAACCTTTAGCGTAATTAAAACAGATTATAACGATTATATTAAAAACATTACCTCTAGTACATCTTACTAAACCTGTATAACAAAGTTAACGCACGGTCTCAAAAGCGGTGTTTTCATGTAAACAAGTCCCAAATCTTTATTTTAATAATTTGTTTACAACTAAGTTCTTACTTTGACAGATCCTTAAATTGATCGCTTCTCAATTTTCTCTCCAAATATTATAACCTCATCAAAGAAACTTGCCCGACAAGAATTAATACGCTTTGTGTATAAGGCATATGTTGCAATTAAATCACAGCCGGTGATTTGTTTTACGCAAAATTAATTTTTTAGGCACAGAAACAATACGTTACATAATGGCTTAAGAAGTTAATAAAAATAAAGTTTTACAAAAAAAAATAAATACAGTGGCGCGGGAGTTTTTTTTGCAGAAACCTATATTTAGAGCTTAAAGCCACCTGTGTTAATATCAAAATCAAAATAGTATATTATTTACGAACAAAGTGAGGCTGGTAATAGAGAGCAAGTCGTAAAAAGTAAATTTTTCTCCAAATAAAACATGCTGTTTTTCTTTAAACGTCGACAAATTATTGCACACATCACATTTTAATGGTAATAATTATTAAAGATAAGTAGATTTGCAAGGCGGCGAAGACCCGTGTCGGTGAATAGTTGCTATAGTAATGTAACATAAAGCTGTCAGTAAACACTGCCAACAATTTTTTTTTATTGCGCGTCCGATTGCGTTTTAATTTCGTATTAATAAGCAGTTATTAAGTAAGTACATTTTATATTTAATTAAGTTATGAATAAAAATTTTAGTTTTTTTTTTAATTTTAATAAATATTAAGTTATTAACCCTTTTTTTGTGTTTGTGTGTATCTATGTTGCTATGATAATACTTTTTCCTCCGCCGACGGGAAAGTAAAAAGTAAAGCTTCGACGGAGAAAAAATTAAACTTTTTGATCGCCTACACAGGCGAGTACTGACAGATTTACTGACGTTTAAAAAAAATATTTATTTAATGTGTTGCACGTAGTTGTAAATAAACTATTTTTTATAATAATGTATGTGGTGTCAGGAGTTTAAAATGCGGTGTATCTTGGATACAAGATGACGCAAAAATAATTTTTATGGTCTTCTACGCTCTTAACCTACCTAATTTTGTTTACACTTAAACTTGACTTTACTTTAAAGTCACGTGGTAATGTTTTTTAAAACAAATTAAAGGCCACGTGAAGAATGTCATTAGTGTAACAAACAAGCTTAAATGTATTCACAGCAGAAGGCGATTTAATTTTCTGTTTTTAAACCCCTCTAGTATAAGATTTATTTTGACATTTATAAAAACAGAAGGGTTTCTATGTAGAATCAAGTGCTGTGGTTAGATTTTTATGATATTTTCAAAAAAGGAACCATATATTTTTTCCTTAAAATTATCTTTGCGTAGTTCACTTAAACCTAAATGCTATAAACAGAACAGTACAACATTAGTAAAAGTAGTCCCTTACCATTTTTGAGTTTATAAGTACATCTAAGTTTTTAAATTAAGATTTTTTTGTATATACATATATTTTACTACGACTTACACTATTTTACTTACTAACTCTCTTTTACAAGACCTCAAACTTATCTTGGATTGAGGCGCCAAAAATCTTGTTCAGTTTAATGCCTCGAAAACACAGTCATGTTCCCTGTCGCGAAAAAAGTCTGCAAATGCTCATCCCTTACATATGAGCGGCCAAGTTCTGCAGAACAAAGAGTTGTTTAATCTCGTCGGCGTTGATTGATTGATTGATAAAGTAAATACACAAGTTGAGGTTTTGTCCGCCTCGACACTGCAGCCTACAGGGCTTGTTGTATCTCTTGTGTATTTGTTTCAGTTAAAAAGGTTTGACACCTTAGACAGGTGTAGTAGCCCTTTTACTGTTCTTTTCTGGTCTCCAGCCTCCTGGTGGTTAGTGTCCACCATGAGGTTTTGATTTCTTCTCCAGTATGTAAGTGCAGGGCACTCATATATGATGTGAGAGGCTGTCTCTTCCTCTTCGTCACATAGTCTGCAAATGGGTTCTTCTCTATAGATGCCCATAGTGTGCATATGTTTTCTTAGGGTGCAGTGTCCGGTTATTAATCTGTCAATATCCTAATCTGATTCCTATTTAGTTTTAGTAGTTCACTTGTCAATGCTTTCGATGGTGAGTCCAGCATTGATTTACTGTGATTTTGCCTTGGAATGTGGTTCCAGTATGACTGATGTTGTGTTTGAATCCACCGAGTCATGTAGCCACGAACCGAGGCTTTTGGTATTCAAAAACAGGTTCAGGACCCACAAACATTGCTGCGGAGCCTCGCCTGGCCAGGGAGTCTGCATTTTCATTGCCCTGTATTCCCTGTGTCCTGGCACCCAGGAAAGTGTAACTTTGTTGTGGTTAGCCAGGTTTAGGAGGCATTGCAGACAGTTCCAAACCAACCTTGAGTTGACTTGTTGGGATGCCAAAGCTTTTATGGCCGCTTGACTATCAGAGAAGATAGTAATGTCCCTGCTCTTATATCTCCTCCTCAAGTTCTCTCGCAGACAAAATTCAATGGCATATATTTCCGCCTGGAAAACAGTGGCATATTTCCCCAGGGAAGCATAAGCATTGAACCTGGGGGTCATACCATGTATTCCTGCGCCGGCTCCATTGTCAGTCTTGGATCCATCGGTATACCAAACCAATTTCCGATACTGACCAGGAGATCGCTCACTACCGCCCCAGGTAAGCTGGGTTTTGTATGGTCTGTGTGTATTTATCCGTTTTGGCATTGTATCACTGCCCATCTCAAATATTGGGTTTGTGATACTGCTCGTTATTCTGGTGTGTCCTAGGGCAGGCCCAGAGCACCAGTTGCCGTTACATTTCAGCCTGTATGCCCCAATCCTCGCCTCCGCCTTAATAATTATACCAAGAGGGGGTAGGCTTAGTAGGGTTTCCATGGCTGCAATTGGAGTGCTTCTAATAGCTCCCGTTATACAGAGACATGCTAGTCGCTGGAGTTTGGATAACTCCAGCTCTGCTTTTCTCTGTTCTATTTTTACCACCAGATAGTTGAACCGTAGGTTATCATGGGTCTTACCAGGCAGTGTACAACCAGTGTACTATGCGTGGCTGAAATCCCCAATTCTTCCCCACAGCTCTTTTGGTAGCCATTAGAGCCATTTGCCCTTATTAATCACATTCTGCATATGTGGATTCCAGGTTAGCTTAGAATCCAGAGTTAATCCAAGGTACTTTACCTCCTGAACATAGCCGAGTGTGGTACCGAAGAAGTGAGGAGATTTTAAATCATCCAGCTTCCTTCGTCTAGTGAAGGGTATTAGCGCAGTTTTGCCAGGATTAACAGTAAGGTTTTCCTTGTTGCACCATCCCTCCACAATTCTCAGTGCCCTTTGCATAAGCTCCGAGGTTGTTTTGTTATGCTTCCCACAAGTATAGTGATGTCATCCGCATACCCCTGGGTATAGAAGCCATTATTATTCAGTTCCACCAGGAGTTCGTCAACAACCATATCCCACAGTAGTGGGGATAGAACCCCTTCCTGTGGGCATCCTTTGACCACTGACACCTCCATTGTTTCGCTGAATAACGTTGCTTGCGCTCGTCTGCCAAGTAACATGTTGTTTATCCACCTACAAATGGTGTCGTTAACATTATGTCTGGCAGGAGCCGCGGCCATTGAGTTGAAGGAGGTTTGATCAAAAGCCCTCAATGTCAAGAAATGCAGCAAGTGCGATTTCCTTGTTGTTCAGTGCGAGTTCTAATCTGGTCACCAGTTGATGATGAGCAGATTCGCATGATTTTTCTGACTGATAGGCATGTTGGTTTTTGTGGAGTGGCCTCTCTGTCAGAGAGTTTTCCCTGACATACCTGTCGATCAGTTTTTCCATTGTTTTTATCATAAAAGACGACAATGTAATTGGTCTAAGTCCCTTTGCCTGGGAGCAGTCCTTACCCGGCTTTGGAATGAAGACCATTTTAGTCTGCTTCCATGCATTGGGCAAATAGCTCGGCGTTACTTTGGAAAATAACCTCAACTGGCACAAACACATTTCATCCATAGCTTCGGCAGCTTCAAAAAAGATTGGATTTCTCTTCCGAGCCAGAAAATATTTCTCTTCTTCCAATTTGTACACTCTGTATGTATCCCAAATCAGACCCTCTTTAGAATATTGTTCTCATGTCTGGGGAATGGCGTCCCCTACAACACTTAGCATTCGGACTCCATTCAAAGAAGAGCCGTTCGTCTTATTATTGATCCAACGCTCACAGAAAGGCTTCCTCTTCTTGCCCACCGTTGAGCTGTAGGGGATCTGTCGCTCTTCTATAGGTATTTTCACGGCTTCTGCTCGGAGGAGTTGGCCAGTATAATTCCTTCTCTGGCAGCTCTCAACAGAGCAACACGTACTGCAACTTTTATGCATCCTTTTACAGTTCAGTTAGAGAGGCCCCGAACTTCCCGCTTTCTTCGTTCCTTCATCCCTAGGGTGTCAAGACTATGGAACCTGCTGAACCCGCAGAAGTTTTTCCTTGTCCTCCAAACTCCAAACATTTAAGTCCCGTGTGAACAAACTCCCTCTCACCACACTGAAGACACCCACGGTACGTTAGTACTTAGGCATCAGCCTTCGTGGACTGTCCCAAGATAAAAAAAAAATATCTCGCTTTCCAATTTAAACATTATTTACGCATGAAAAAAATCTACCAACAATAAAATAAGTACCTACTTTACTAGTGAGAAAACTATTTTTACTACCCAACAATGAGAAAAGCACTTTTTTCTGTATTGAGAAAAGTATTTTTGCTTTGCCCTAGTATATTAAATAGATCTTTAATCTGTGCTTTTAACACGGCAACGGCTTAACAAATGAAAATTTATGCATCTTCTAGAGCCCCATTTTATTTCTACAAAGCGTCATTTTTACAGTTGTGCTTTATCCGTCAAAGGGGAAGCTTAGTAAAAGTTGTAAGTTTTTAGTTGGTGTTCTATAAAAAGGAAAAAATAGCGATACCGACCTAGATGTACAATATACTATTTCTGTTATTTATTGTTTATTTTTAATCTTTAGTCCGTTACTTATCAATTATATTAAATCGTATTTAACATAACACAAGTTCCACTTTCACATTGGGAATTCAAAAACTAGAGGTGACAACGACAGTTAAATTGTACAAAGTTTCGCATTTATGTGACTAAACATATGCATTTTAAAAAGTTTTAAAAGATTAGGATTTCCAAAGATATTGAAGAAAAAAATTATATTGACAGAATTTTTTTATTTTAAAGCGTTCTTTATAGAGCTGTCTATTCCCTTTAATAATTTAAAAAAAGCTAAGTAAGATTTTTAATATGTTTACAATGTTTTCACAGTTTTTATAATAAAGCTTTATCGCATTTGACTTTATTGGTAAAGTTCGCACGTCGTTGTCGTCGTTGGGCCAGTAGGATCTTTTGGAACATGCGCTAGAGTTGCTGGTTATCGACAACTCTTGTTGCTAGATCCGAAGGTGAGACGAACACAAGATTTCACTCAAGGTGTTAGCATACCGTGCTGATGAGTGAATGACATCCTGTGCCTTAAACAGGTGTCTCCAACGGTGATTCTGAGATGCAGGGCGACCTCTCAGAGTATCTAGCCTTACTGTGGTAATGCGGGCTCTGCTGTGGTGGACTATTACTTTCCAAGCTCCAAACAGAAAGCGGACAGAACCGGTTTCATAGGAAAAAAGTGACAAAGGTGCCCTTGAAGTCACAGGCGCCTGTTTTACGGGAAAGGGCTAATCCATCCCGAACAAACAGGTGCTTAGAAAGGGATTTCTAATTCCAAACAGAAGGCAGACAGAATCGCTTTTATAGGGAAAAGGGTTCCCTGGCTTTAAACAGAAGCGGATAAGACCGTTTTCATAAAGAAAGGCCAAAGATACGGAATTAGGAAGAACATCTGGTTCCTGTAACAAGGACCTGGTAGCAACCCACATCACTAGACCGGGAGAGGAGGGCATGACGGATCTAATCGTCTGTTTGTCATACTTTCCAGGAGACAGGGACACCAGAACACATATTGTGCTCGTGTCCGGTAGCGACACGAGTAAGAGGAGATGTAAGAACTCTCTCCCATTCTGATATCGGATTCATTAGAAGTCTGATCCTATTGGGAGAAATCTAAAAAGGTGTGAGCCACAATAGACCGAGCGGTCGCAGTGGAGGGCGTAAAAGGTCCACTCACTTTAAACCAAAACCTAACCTAAACCTAGCCTTTGAATAGTGTTTTTAAGTGGATGTTAGTTTATTATTAAAAAGGTAATTTTTGTGTACCAGTATAATTTAACGGTTCTCCTCTACATTTATTACTCCCAAAAAGAATTGAAAATATAGTCTGTAAACCGTCTAAAAAACCCATTTCTATCTCTAAACAATTTCTCGAGTATCCATGTCATTAACCGCCTCACGGTAAAGTAATTTTCTTTAGTTTACCTTACATCGATCGCCACTGTAATTTACACTGCAAATCTCATTACCGCATCAAAGAAACCTGTCCGGTGATAATTAATACGCTTTATGCATGAGCATATGTCGAGGTTAAATC
The DNA here is from genome assembly GCA_019359885.1 of Listronotus oregonensis. Taxonomy (NCBI): domain Eukaryota; kingdom Metazoa; phylum Arthropoda; class Insecta; order Coleoptera; family Curculionidae; genus Listronotus; species Listronotus oregonensis. The sequence goes on from JAHBCN010012870.1 coordinate 17,408, forward strand.
ACAGCTGGGTGGTTTGCTTTACGGGAAATATATGCTAAACAAGGAGATAAATAAAGCAAAAAATAAGCAATACGAAAAAATAATTTTAATTAAAGCTTTTGCTTACTTACAATTACCATTTTTAATTGGAAAATGTCATTTTTTACAGAAATTAAAAATATTTTTGGTATAAGAGTAAATACATGTTATTTGGTTCTGTTGAGTTCTTGTAAAAAAAATCATATGCGATATCTGTTTTTTATTCCCAGCAAAAACACTTATAAGGACCAAGTTTCTATCCAAAAATTCGGTCTTTTAAAGTACTGAACTTTAAAATTAGATCAAGTTCTGTTCACAATTTTGTTCCAATCTTTTTTTGACTTGGCAAGTTTTTTTCCGATCTGGCTGTATAAATAAATGTACTTTTTTATAAATACAGTCAGTTTTTTTTATTAGTACAGACATACAGTAAAAAACTTGCCAAGTCAAAAATGAGTGGAACAAAATTTTGGCTAGAAGTGGTTTAAATTTGGATCTCAATTTCTTAAAAGGCGAAGAATTTTAAAAAAGAACATGGCCTTTATCTTATATAGTGTTTTTGGTAAAATCTTTTCTCTTATATCTGATTTTAATGCATGGAAACAAAATGGGGGAGATCTTATGCTTTTTTCTGATTTCCCTTGCTCTGTAGGTAGAACATAACCCTTAGACTAAACATGAAGTACAAAAATGTCTGATTTTAAAGTCCCTTAAATCATGCAAAATTTCTAAATCGAATTTCTCAGAAACCCCTTGATATAACTTTTTAATTTTTTTTACTTGTGTGAATTTACATATCAAACTTTATGCCTTTATGTATATAATATACACACTGTGTGTGTCAAGCTGGACCTTGATCTGGTACAATAGCGTGCGCCTAGAATAGGGATTATAAAAATGCAAAACAGTTTTGACATACTTGTCAACTTTATGTATTTAAATTATTAAATGCAACAAAATTATAATTTGAATTCTAAAACCTTAAGAAATGTTTTTAATTGTTTTTAGAGATATCTAAAAAAAATGATTACTTGCTGGGATATTAAATAAACAGCCTGGATACCTGTGTCATTAAGCATTTTAATATTATTCAATTTGGAGTGGTATTAAAATTTGATATGAATGACCCTTATTTATGATATAAGTGTTAAAAGTAGAATTTTAAGGCACGAATGTGAAAGTTTGCAGAATAAGCGAAACGAGTTCTGCAATTCACATGACTCCCTTAAAACGTACTTTTAACACAAATATCAAACAATATTTTTTCTACAAACGCAATAATGCAGTTAGAAATTAAATTATTTAAAAATAAGAAATAGTTTTACATACATCGTATATAAAAATTATTAAAGTAACCATTTATTTATGAATTCTAACAACCGTTGTTGATGCTGGTTGGTTACGGCATGTTTACTTCAAATTTGATACATCGTGTCAGTTTTAGCTCGTTTTAGTTTTTACTTAAAATCAGTTTGAAATGAAAGAAAATGTAGGAGAAAGAATTGGTTATCGGTTGTTTGAATTGTACTATATAAATGTTAGTAAATAAATAAACGTTCACTTTACTTTTCAAAATTTGACATTTTCCCGTTAAAACTAGTGCTTTAAAATGTTACTTTAAGGCACTAATGCTTAAAAGTAACTTTTTAAATGCATCTAGATAGTATTAAAAATTGAATTTTTAACACGTTTGTAAAAAAAGAAAATGTATCATAGTTAAGTCAAAACTTTTTGGATGCCACAATAATAGGCCATATTTATCAATCTTGGACCCAATCTGCGGTTGAACTATTCTATTACCTTACGAGCGCAATAAGCTAGACAACGATGCTGTTAAAAATGCATTTGCTCAGAATATTAAATGGCAAATTCTTAAGTTCATTGCTATATACTAAGTGACATAGAAAATAAAGGACCAAGAAATATTTATTGAATTTTAATAAAAACTTGTAAACATATTTGCTACTATGCAAGTATACTCTGATAAAATTTTGAAGGCATTTCAAACTGTACTTTTTTTGTAAAGGCTTTTTTTGTCATATCATTTGTATTTCGTTTGTTGCCAAATAGCAATTAACAAAAAAAAACAAGGCAAAAATTTAGTTTTATACCTACAGATATTTTTTGGACCAATAGATATTTTTATGGACTCTTTGCATCAAATATGTATACTTTATTTAAGTCTCTAGGAGCAACTGTTTTCGAGGTAAACGCACTTTAAAGGACCCCGCAATTTTCTTATGGATAATGGGTTTCGGCCAATTGTTTTTAAACTCTGCATACTGATAGTTCTCAACACGCTGATTAAAAGTCTTTACGGGCGCACATATATATATATATATATATATATATATATATATATATATATATATATATATATATATATATATATATATATATATATATATATATTTTAAATATATTAATGATTATTTTTTTACTGTATATAGAGTTCATTAATATAAATATTTTTTTTTAAAATACTAAAAAATAAGAAACCTACATTAATTTAGTGTTTCGGATACGGTCCTGTCTTAAGTAAGTTGTCACCGTCCAGGACGTCTTCTAGCTGTAGTGCTTGGACACGTTGGACGTGATTTTTCCGCAGTGTTGTTCACACTTTTTTTTTGACTTAAAGTTGCAATTACCCCAAGTACTTAGGTCCAGAATGAGCCCGCAAGAGAAAACGTCGCGCGTACAATCTCGAAGCAGAGGTCGTAAATTAACGACAATCTCCATAAATAAGGAACATATCCACGTATTAATTGTTTTTGGATTGTGCCATTTTCCCGATTTAACAATGATTTAAAATTAAAATTAACTCTCGCCTCGTCCGATTAAAGCAATACGAATAACTTATAATGCGTTATTACCAAGACAAAAAACAAACCTAAATAAGAAATAAACTATCTTTTTATGCTCAGGCCCGCACGAGACACACCTTAAAAGAAATTTATGTAGCTTTGTTATTTTTGGGTTCTTGAAAAAAATTTATTTAAAAAAGTTGCTTATTTAAACGAGTATTATACACAATTAAAAAAAAAGCCTCAACTTAGGAACCACCCTATATATATATACAGGGTAAGTCTGTGAGATGGGACCCCCCACTTATTGCTTTAAATATTCAAATTGGAAAAAAATGTTTTATACAAAAATATTTTGGTTATTGCTGCTCTATATTTTTCAAACAACGGTATGTATACAGGGTGTATTAAAAAGCCCGTACAAGGACAAAGTTATTTTTTTTTAAATGACTCCCTATATTTTTTGTTATATTTTTGTTTTCTACATAAAATTCCAGATATTTTTTATTTGGCATATCATATCCCTATGTTCAATTGTTTACGAGATATTCTCATTTTAATACAAATTTGGAATAAAAAAATCCGCTCATCTCTTCATGTTGTTTTACGTTTCTATGGTTTTAGCGGTTTTTGTAGAGTGACAAAACAGTCATAGTAATAATTAATAAGTAATTAGATATCACATGATTAGTAGAAATGGGTAAAACCTTAAACAAGAAAAAAACGATTAAAACAATTTTTTTACAGATTAATAAAACTATCATTTTGACATTTTTATTAATCTCTATAGCATATATGGTTATTATGCAACCCTCAAAAAACCGCTGAAACCATAGAAACGTAAAACAACATAAAAAGATGAGCGGATTTTTTCTTTCTAATATTGTGTTTAAATGCGAATATCTCGTAAACTTGATTAATATATAGTATATATATATATATATATATATATATATATATATATATATATATATATATATATATATATATATATATATATATATATATATATATATATATATATATATATATATATATATATATATATATATATATATATATATATATATATATATATATATATATATATATATATATATATATATATATATATATAATAAAAAAATTAATTACATAATAAAAGAGATTATTGCAACAAAAATGTTTCCAAGTCAAGGTACAATATTTATTTTCTAGGGAAAATACATTTTTTAAGTACATCAAACAGGTTCAAAAACAATACATTTTTTAGCTTAAGTAAATCCAGTAAATTTTCCTTTATGTTTTCCCCATTGAATAGAGAGGATAATTTGCGACAAGCTCATTAAAACTCCCTACTAAATAAGTTAGGTAAATCCCCAAAATCCTGAATGTAAAAGGTAGATTTAACGTAAATGGTGTCCCTTTAGTCTTCATTTACAAGAAGGGAAAAACTCAGCTTTGAATACTTTGAAAAATGTGTGGGTGATAAATGAAATGATATTAAAACTAACACAAATGAAAAATAATAGCATTATGTAATTAAATTGTTTGTTGTTTAGCTCTGTATTCTGCCAAGCTTTAATACAATATAACCAGTAATCAATTACTGCCAATATTTTAGTTTTTAGAATGTTTACAATAATAGTTAGACCCAGCGTTATCCGATTTTGGGGGATGTACGGGTGGTAGGCATGTGTTTGCTGAAGAAAAATCAAGAAAAGAAAAAAGTTTTCCTATTAAATTTTCTGCAAGATAGGATTAGTTAAAAATTAAAAAATACATTACCCTTGTTGCAAAAGGGCAATAAACAAATAGGCTTTTTTGGATATTTCAGATTTTTTTTAAAAAGCTCTATAATGTTCATTTTTTTTAAACTAAGCTGGATTGCAAAATTATTGTGCATAAACCTTTAAACGGATTTTAACAAAATTTGGTACGATGTATTCCCATAGCATAAAGTTTTATCTAGCGGAATATGGAAGTCCTTAAAAATATCTATGGGTCCAAAAAATCTATGTAGGTATTAAACTAAATTTTTGCCTTGTTTTTTTTGTTAATTGCTATTAGGGAACAAGCGAAATACAAATGATATGACAAAAAAAGCCTTTACAAAAAAAGTACGACTCGGAATGCCTTCAAAATGTTATCATATTATACTTGCATAGTAGCAAATATGTTTACAAGTTTTTATCAAAATTCAATAAATATTTCTTGGTCCTTCATTTTCTATGTCACTTAGTACATAGCAATGAACTTAAAAATGTTCCATTTGATTTCCTGAACAAATGCATTTTTAACAGCATCGTTGTCTAGCTCATTGCGCTCGTAAGGTAATAGAATGGCTTAACCGCAGATTGGGTCCAAGATTTATAAATACGGCCTATTATTGTGGCATCCAAAAAGTTTTGACTTAACTATGAAAAATATTCTTTTTTACAAACGTGTTGTGAAATTATACATTTTTTGACAAGTCACGTGACTTTCGGCTGCAGCTTTCAATTTTTAGACGAGACACTATATTTTTCTGGATTTTTGAATTTCTGGGAACATTCTGCGTCCAACGGTGCCCCATAAGGCCCATAAGATAGCTTTAAAGATTTTTTAATTTATTTTTTCATTATAGGTAGTCATAATGATCCGAAAATTTATTATTTTGATGCCAGCTTATTAAACAGAAATAAAAAACACTCTGTTAATGCTTTACGCCTTGTTTGATTGCGTTTTGAAATTTCAAAATAAAAATAATTCATTTTTTCAAATGAGGTGATATGGGTTTACCTTGTCATTAAATACAATAACAAATTTATAAAATAATACAATATACAAAGAATATATTCCAATTTAAAAAAATATAAATTTATCATTAAATGCATTAATATATATATATTTAAAATAAAAAAGTTAAAAAATTCAAAGCTGTTAAAATTTGACGCGTGGGGTACCATAAGATGCAAAACGTTCCCAGGAAATAAAAATGAACAAATTTACAAGGTGTCCCATTCGAAAATTGAAAGTTGAGGCTGTGACTTGTCAGAAAACGTCAAGTTTAAATTATATTATATCCCAAGGTTCCATTTTCTGTCTTAAAAAATGCAGAAAAAAGGAGGGAGTCATCCTCTGGTTCACCAGGTGTAATCTATAAAATCTCTCTGTACTAGTCAACTTTTATTGCTAGTATTTTTATAAGGTTTATTTTCTGATTTCCTAAAATGATAAATACAAACGTAAATATATACCCGGCAACATGTTTTAATAATTAGTTTTCATATAACAACATAATACCACAATTTTTTGGCTTTTGTTATTAAATTAGATATTCTATTAAGCAGAACGCCATAAGTAAGCATAAAAAGGTTAAGCTTGACGATTTTCCTTATCCAATTAGGACAAAGGATAATGTAAAAACTCATCCGAACTGTTGTTAAGCAGACGCTTGACATAAGCTTCTCTAATTACCAAAGAGTCACCCAAGAACGCTCTTGTTACATTACCCCCGACGCGTCGCAACGCCCGACAAGGGTAAGCTTTAAGGTTTTAAACTGGGGTCCGTCCATATTTATTTACTTTTGTACTTCGTAAACATAATAACCACCTGGCAAATTGTAATATATTATTTTAATTTTAAATTTTATTTTAAATGCAAAGTTAAAAATATGGTACAAATATTGTTTGGGAATGTGTGGACTTTTTTAGAATATGTTAGTCACAGTTATTAAAATAAACAAGAAAATAACTAAATGAAACCAAATTAAGTATTATATGACCAACATTTTTCAAGTAAACATTTTTATTTTAAATTATGTTAGTTATACTCGCAGATTAGATTTATTTTTAGGTTAAAAAAATTAAATTAAAGTCGTTTATATAATAACACTAAACCAAATTTATGAAAAAATAGTTAAAAGAAGGTTTTATTATTTAAAAATTATGCACCACACTACTGTACAGGGTGTCCCAAATTCGAGCCTTATCATTCCGATCTCGGAAACCTGAAGAGATACGAGGTCGGTTAAATGAAGGCAAAGTTGCGCAATTTGATGCTGATCAAAATACCACCTTAAAAGTTTAAAAATTTCGAATACTTCCGAAGACCTTAAAAAAAAATATTCTTGATTATATTTTAATTTTTTTATCACTCTATTGGATTAAATTTAAATAAATATCGCATTTCCGATGCTACTTTTTCTGTTCTACAATTTTTTTTTATCTTGGGACAGTCCACGAAGGCTGATGCCTAAGTACTAACGTACCGTGGGTGTCTTAACATAATAACAATACACTGTTATTAGATTTACATACCGACGTTTCGTCTTTAAGCTGTCATCATCAGTTTTGTTTTTTTAAATACGGCCCTGGATTCTTTATTACGGATTTTATGAGCTTCTAAAGTTCGAAATTAATGATGTATCGCACTTATTCGAAAAATTCATATTAATGGCAATATCCATAAAACATCATGAGTTGGGGAAAGACAGAAAACTGATTTTTGGAAAGATCTTACCAGGAAATCATTAAAATACTTTTTTTAAATAAGTGCGATACGCATAGGTTTTGGAATCTTACAAGCTTAAAATCCGTAATAAAAAATTCAGGATCGTAATTTAAAAAGTAAGTAGTTGATCTCAGCTCCAAAACGAAACGTCGGTCCAGATTAGTGTGTAAATCTAATTTATTTTGTTATATCTAGTCAAATAGGGTCATAAAACAAATAAAAATGAAATCGCCAATATTCGTTTTTTTTTTCGAAAGTCATCGGAAGTATTCGTAAACTTTTAAGGTGGCATTTTAATCAGCAACAAATTGCGCAACTTTGCCTACATTTAACCGACCTCGTATCTCTTTAGTTTTCCGTGATCCTTATGAAGAGGCTTGAATTTGGGACACACAGTACTCTGTGTCTTCTGTAAGCTTCAGTTTTTATTAGAGATATATTTTAAATTTACTAGGTCCTTACACGTCCTTACAGCTGTAGCGGGCATACCAATCAAATCCAATTTATTGAGCGCCTACCACGTAGATTTCCTTACAGCCTAGTGTTATAAATTTTACCTACGACCACTAAGTAAAAAAGTCAAAAAGACACACACACGCACGGTAAAGTAAACGAACGTAAAGTACACGCACGTAAAGTAAACACACGTAAAGTAAACGCACGTAAAGTAAACGCACGAAAAAAAATATCGAAGTAGGTATTTACGTGCTAAATCAAAATCAAAAACGGTATTCTTAATAATGCCATGAGTAGCCATGATTGCGCCTCGACAGCTGTAGTCATCGAACCGGCAAATATACAAACATTTTCGAATAAAACTTATAGACATTTAAGTGATTGAATTTCTTTAATTTGTTTAGGTATTAATAAAGACTATTAATTTGGTTAAAAAATATTAATTATCGCCAATAACATGCATAAAAAATAATTAGCAAATTTCTGAGTATGAATCACATTAAGTTGGTCAGTACCTGTAGGTGGTCGTAAGTAAAGTATAGTACGTAATATGTGTTATAAAGCAATTAGGCACTCATGGAATTAAATACCGCTACGCAGCTTCTTGCCTAACTTTTCCATT